>JAKFGQ010000042.1:0-93297 GCA_021498475.1 Saguinus midas | reverse complement strand
GAGGATACACACAGGAGAGGGGCACACAGGAGAGAAGAGGATAAACAAAGGAAAAAAAGATACACACAGGAGAGTAGAGAATAAACACGAGAGAGAGGAGGATACACCAAAAAGAAAAAAGGATAAACACAGGAGAGGGACATACACACAGGAGAGAAGGGCCTACACACTGAAGAGAGGGATACACAGAGGAGGAAAGGGGTTGAACACAGGAAAGAGGAGGAAACACACAGGAGAAGGGGATACACACAGGAGAGAGGGACGTAGACACAGGAGAAAACAGGATACACACAGCAGAGAGTAAGATACACACAGGAGAGAGGAGATACACAAAGGAGAGAAGGAAATATGCACAGGAGAGAGAAGAAATACACACAGAATGGAGGGTGTTACACACAGGAGAAAGGAGGAATACGCACAGGAGAGAAGAAACACCACAGGAGAGAGGAGGATGCACACAGGAGAGGAGGATACACACAGGAGAGAGGAGGATGCACACAAAAGAGAGGAGGAGACACACAGGAGAAATGGAAAGAAACCAGTGGAAAAGGAGGAAAGCACCGAAACCAAAACACCTCACCTAAAAAACTAAAACTCTTCACCAGCAAGGGAACAAAGCTGGACAGAGAATGAATGTGACGAAATGACGGAATCAGACTTCAGAAAGTGGATAATGAGAAACTTCAGTGAGCTAAAGGAACATGTACTAAACCAGTGCAAAGAAACTAAGAACCTTAAAAAACGATTTGAAAAAAGATTAGAGGAATTAATAACAAGAATGGACAACTTAGAGAGGAATATGAATGAATTGAAGGAGCTGAAAAACACAACAGGAGAATTTCGCGAAGCATGCACAAGTTTCAACAGCCGAATTGACCAAGCAGAAGAAAGAATATCAGAAGTTGAAGATCAACTCAATGAAATAAAAGGAGAAACCAAGATTAAATAAAAAAGTACAAAAAGGAATGAACAAAATCTCCAAGAAATGTGGGACTATGTGAACAGACCCAACCTACGTTTGATAGGTGTACCAGAATGTGACGAAGAGAATGAATCCAAGCTGGAAAACACTCTTCAGGATATTATCCAGGAAAATTTCTCCAACCTAGCAAGACAGGTCAATACTCAACTCCAGGAAATACAGAGAACACCACAAAGATACTGCGCAAGAACAGCAACCCCAAGGCACATAATCGTCAGATTCACCAGTGTTGAAACGAAGGAGAAAATACTAAGGGCAGCCAGAGAGAAAGGTCGGGTCACCCACAAAGGGAAGCCCATCAGACTCACAGCAGATCTCTCGGCAGAGAATCTACAAGCCCGAAGAGAGTGGGGGCCAATATTCAACATCCTTAAAGAAAAGAGCTTTCAACCCAGAATTTCATATCCAGCCAAACTGAGCTTCATAAGTGAAGGAAAAATAAAATCCTTCACGAACAAGCAAGTACTCAGAGATTTTGTCACCACTAGGCCTGCTTTACAAGAGCTCCTGAAAGAGGCATTACACATAGATAGAAACAACAAATTTTAGCCATCCTAAAAGCATACCAAATGCTAAAGACCATCAATAAAATGAAGAATGTACATGAACCAATGGGCAAAACAGCCAGCTAGCATCAAAATGGCAGTATCAAATTCACACATAAAAATGTCAACCCTGAATGTAAATGGGCTAAATGCAGCAATGAAAAGACACAGACTGGCAAATTGGATAAAAAACCAAAACCCATCAGTATGCGGTATCCAGGAAACCCACCTCACACGCAAAGATATACAAAGGCTCAAAATAAAAGGATGGAGTAAGATTTACCAAGCAAATGGAGAGCAAAAAAAAGCAGGAGTTGCAATTCTCATCTCTGATAAAATAGACTTTAAAGCAACAGAGATCAAAAGGGACAAAGAAGGTCATTACATAATGGTAAAAGGATCGATACAACAAGAGGAGCTAACGATTCTAAATATATATGGACCCAATGAAAAAGCACCCAGATATATGAGGCAAATTCTTAATAACTTACAAAGAGACTTAGACTCCCACACAATAATAGTGGGAGACTTTAACACTCCACTGTCAATAGCAGACAGATCAACCAGACTAAAAATTAACAAGGATATCAAGGACTTGAACTCAGACTTGGAATAAGCAAACCTGATAGCCATTTACAGAACTCTCCACCCCAAATCCACAGAATATACATTCCTCTCAGCACCACATCACAACTACTCCAAAATTGACCACATAATTGGAAGTAAAGCACTCCTAAGCAAATGCAAAACAACTGAAATCATAACAAACAGTCTCTCAGACCATAGTGCAATCAAGTTGGAATTCAGAATTCAGAAAATAACTCAGAACCGCACAGCTTCATGGAAACTGAACAACTGGCCCTTGAATGTTGATTGGATAAACAATGAAATGAAGGCAGAGATAAAGAAGTTCTTTGAAACCAACGAGGATGAAGACACAACGTACCAGAATCTCTGGGACACATTTAAAGCAGTCTGTAGAGGAAATATATAGCAATTAGTGCCCACATGAGAAGAGTGGAGACATCCAAAATTGACACCCTATCGTCAAAATTGAAAGAGCTAGAGGAGCAAGATCAAAGAAACTCAAAACCTAGCCAAAGACAAGAAATAACTAAGATCAGAGCAGAACTGAAGGACATAGAGACAAGAAAAACCCTTCAAAAAATCAATAAATCTAAGAGCTGGTTTTTTGAAAAGATCAACAAAATAGACAGACCACTAGCCAGACTGATAAAAAAGAAAAGAGAGAACAACCAAATAGATGCAATAAAAAACGATAAAGGGGTAATCACAATAGATTCCACAGAAATTGAAACCATCATCAGAGAATACTACAAACAACTCTATGCACACAAACTAGTAAATCAGGAAGAAAGGGATAAATTCCTGGACGCCTGTGTCATCCCAAGCCTAAACCAGGAGGAAGCCGAAACTATGAATAGACCAATAACAAGGTCAGAAGTTGAGGCAGCAATTAAGAGCCTACCACACAAAAAAAGCCCAGGTCCAGATGGGTTCACAGCTGAATTCTACCAGACACACAAAGAGGATCTGGTACCATTTCTTCTGAAACTATTCCAAAGAATCCAAAAAGAGGGAACCCTTCCCAAATCATTTTATGAGACCAACATCATCCTGATACCAAAACCTGGCAGAGACTCAACAAGAAAAGAAAACCTCAGGACAATATCCATGATGAACATAGATGCAAAAATCTTCAATAAAATACTGGCAAATCGATTGCAACAGCACATTAAAAAACTTATCCATCATGATCAAGTAGGATTCATCCCGGGGATGCAAGGCTGGTTCAACATACGCAAGTCTATAAATGTAATTCACCACATAAACAGAAGCAAAACCAAAAACCACATGATTATCTCAATTGATGCAGAGAAGGCATTTGACAAAATTCAACAGCCCTTTATGCTAAAAACCCTCAATAAACTTGGTATTGATGGAACATATCTCAAAGTAATAAAAGCTTTTCACGACAAACCAACAGCAATATCATACTTAATGGGAAAAACTGGCTAGCCATGTGCAGAAAGCAGAAACTGGACCCTTCCTGACACCTTACACTAAAATTAACTCCAGATGGATTAAAGACTTAAACTAAGACCTGACACCATAAAAACCCTAGAAGAAAATCTAGGCAAAACCATTCAGGACATAGGAGTAGGCAAGGACTTCATGAACAAAACACCAAAAGCATTGGCAACAAAAGCCAAAATAGACAAATGGGACCTAATCAAACTCCACAGCTTCTGCACGGCAAAAGAAACAGTCACTAGAGGAATCGGCAACCATCAGAATGGGAAAAAATCTTGCAGTTTACACATCTGACAAAGGGCTGATATCCAGAATTTACAAAGAACTCAAACAGATTTACAGGAAAAATAAACAAGCCCATTCAAAAATGGGCAAAGGATATGAACAGAAACTTTACAAAAGAAGACATACATGAGGCCAACAAACATATGAAAAGTGCTCATCATCATTGGTCATTAGAGAGATGCAAATCAAAACCACATTGAGATATCATCTCACACCAGTTAGAATGGCAATCATTAAAAATCTGGAGACAGCAGATGCTGGAGAGGATGTGAGAAATAGGAACACTTACACAGCACTCAAAG
This sequence comes from Saguinus midas, assembly GCA_021498475.1. Classification (NCBI taxonomy): domain Eukaryota; kingdom Metazoa; phylum Chordata; class Mammalia; order Primates; family Cebidae; genus Saguinus; species Saguinus midas. The sequence goes on along the minus strand of JAKFGQ010000042.1, from coordinate 89,128 downwards.
AAAAAAATGCCATGATGATAGACTGGACTGGGAAAAATTCAATAAAATACTGGCAATATTATGCAGCACCAAAATGATGAGTTATCCATCATGATCAAGTAGGATTCATCCTGGGATGCAAGGCTGGTTCAACATACGCAAGTCTATAAATGTAATTCACCACATAAACAGAAGCAAAACAAAAACCACATGATTATCTCAATTGATGCAGAGAAGGCATTTGACAAAATTCAACAGCCTTTATGCTAAAACCTCAATAAACTTGGTATTGATGGAACATATCTCAAAGTAATAAAAGCTATTTACGACAAACCAACAGCCAATATCATACTTAATGGGCAAAACTGGAAGCATTCCTTTGAAATCAGCACTAGAAAAGGTGCCCTCTCACCACTTCTATTCAACATAGTACTGGAAGTTCTAGCCAGAACTATCAGGCAAAAAAAATAAAGGGTATTCAAATAGAAATAGGAAGGTTGTTCTATTTGCAGACGACATGATAGTATACCTAGAAGACCCCATCACCTCAACCCAAAAGCCCTGCAACTGATAAGCAACTTCAGCAAAGTCTCAGGATATAAAATCAATGCAAAATCAGAACATTCCTATACACAATAACAGACTTAAAGAACCAAATTAAGAATGAACTGCCATTCACAATTGTTACAAGAAAATAAAATACCTAGGAATAACTCACTAGGAATGAAGGGACCTCTTTAAGGAAAACTAAAACAACTGCTCAACGAAATAAGAGAGGACACAACAGATGGAGAAACATTCCATGTTCGTGGTTAGGAAGAATCACACGTGAAAATGGCTATACTGCCCAAAGTAATTTACACATTCAATGCTATCTCATCAAACTACCATTGAATTTTCACAGAACTGGAAAACCAGCATGAATTTCATATGGAACCAAAAAGAGCCCACAAAGGAGCCAAGTCTAAGCAAAAGAACACAGCGGAGGCATCACACCAGACTTCAAACTACACTACAAGGCTACAGTAATTAAAAAACAGCATGGTACTGGTATCAAAACAGAGATATAGACCAATGGAACAGAACAGAAGTATCGGAGGCAACACAACATATCTACAACCATATTATCTTGATAAACCAGACAAAACAGGCAATGGGGAAAGATTCCTATTTAATAAATGGTGTTATGAAAAAGGCTAGCTCACATGTGAGCAGAAAGGACAGCCCTTTCTGACACCTTACACTAAAAGTAACTCCAGATGGATTAAATTAAACGTAAGACCTGACACATAAAAACCCTAGAAGAAAATCTAGAAAACTGTTCAGGACATAGGAGTAGGCAAGAACACAAGAACAACAAAAGCATTGGCCAGAAAAGCCAAAATAGACAAATGGGACATCAACTACAGCTTGCACATAGCAAAAGAAACAGTCACTAGAGTGAATGACAACTATCAGAATGGGAAAAACGTACACATCTGACAAAGGGCTGATATCCAGAATTTACAAAGAACAAAACAGATTTACAGAAAAAAAAGCCCATTCAAAATGGGCAAAGGATATGAACAGAAACTTTACAAAAGAAGACATACATGAGGCCAACAAACATATGAAAAGTGCTCATCATCATTGGTCATTAGAGAGATGCAAATCAAAACCACATTGAGATATCATCTCACACCAGTTAGAATGGCAATCATTAAAAATCTGGAGACAGCAGATGCTGGAGAGGATGTGAGAAATAGGAACACTTACACAGCACTCAAAGAAAAAAATGCCATGATGATAGACTGGACTGGGAAAAATTCAATAAAATACTGGCAATATTATGCAGCACCAAAATGATGAGTTATCCATCATGATCAAGTAGGATTCATGGGATGCAATCTGAGAACATCATCAGCAAATGACACAAGAACAGAAGCAAAACAAATACATGATTATCTCATGATGCAGAGAAGGAGACAAAATTCAACAGCCTTTATGCTAAAACCTCAATAACACTGGTATTGAAAACATATCAAAGTAATATAAGCAATACATACTTACTGGAACAGAAACCAGCACTAGAAAATGGTGCCACTTCTATTCAACATCTAGTTCTGCCAGAACTATCAGGCAAAAAAAATAAAGGGTATTCAAATAGAAATAGGAAGGTTGTTCTATTTGCAGACGACATGATAGTATACCTAGAAGACCCCATCACCTCAACCCAAAAGCCCTGCAACTGATAAGCAACTTCAGCAAAGTCTCAGGATATAAAATCAATGCAAAATCAGAACATTCCTATACACAATAACAGACTTAAAGAACCAAATTAAGAATGAACTGCCATTCACAATTGTTACAAGAAAATAAAATACCTAGGAATAACTCACTAGGAATGAAGGGACCTCTTTAAGGAAAACTAAAACAACTGCTCAACGAAATAAGAGAGGACACAACAGATGGAGAAACATTCCATGTTCGTGGTTAGGAAGAATCACACGTGAAAATGGCTATACTGCCCAAAGTAATTTACACATTCAATGCTATCTCATCAAACTACCATTGAATTTTCACAGAACTGGAAAACCAGCATGAATTTCATATGGAACCAAAAAGAGCCCACAAAGGAGCCAAGTCTAAGCAAAAGAACACAGCGGAGGCATCACACCAGACTTCAAACTACACTACAAGGCTACAGTAATTAAAAAACAGCATGGTACTGGTATCAAAACAGAGATATAGACCAATGGAACAGAACAGAAGTATCGGAGGCAACACAACATATCTACAACCATATTATCTTGATAAACCAGACAAAACAGGCAATGGGGAAAGATTCCTATTTAATAAATGGTGTTATGAAAAAGGCTAGCTCACATGTGAGCAGAAAGGACAGCCCTTTCTGACACCTTACACTAAAAGTAACTCCAGATGGATTAAATTAAACGTAAGACCTGACACATAAAAACCCTAGAAGAAAATCTAGAAAACTGTTCAGGACATAGGAGTAGGCAAGAACACAAGAACAACAAAAGCATTGGCCAGAAAAGCCAAAATAGACAAATGGGACATCAACTACAGCTTGCACATAGCAAAAGAAACAGTCACTAGAGTGAATGACAACTATCAGAATGGGAAAAACGTACACATCTGACAAAGGGCTGATATCCAGAATTTACAAAGAACAAAACAGATTTACAGAAAAAAAAGCCCATTCAAAAATGGGCAAATGACATGAACAGAAACTTTACAAAAGAACACATACATGAGGCCAACAAACATATGAAAAGTGCTCATCATCATTGGTCATTAGAGAGATGCAAAAAAACCACATTGAGATACATCTCACACAGTTAGAATGGCGATCATTAAAAATCTGGAGACAGAAGATGCTGAGAGGGAGAACAGGAACACACTTACACTGTTGGTGGGAGTGTAAATTCAACACATTGTGGAAGACAGTGGGATACAGGAAGAAATAGAAATTCCATTTGACCCAGCAATCCCATTACTGGGTTCATCAAAAGACTATAAATTGTTCTACTATAAGGACACATGCACACGAATGTTCATTGCAGCACTGTTTACAATTGCAAAGACCTGGATCCAACCCAAATGCCCATCGATGATAGACTGGACTGGGAAAATGTGGCACATATACACCATGGAATATTATGCAGCAATCAAAAATGATGAGTTTGTGTTTTTTGTAAGGACATGGATGAATCTGGAGAACATCATTCTCAGTAAACTGACACAAGAACAGAAAAAGAAATACTGCATATACTCAGTCATAGGCAGATGAGAAAAAATGAGAACACATGGACACAGAGAGGCGGTCTACTATACACTGGGGACTGTTGAGGAAAATGGGGGAGGGACAGCGGGGGCTGTGGGTGATTGCCTGGGTATGAATACCAAGTGTGGGTGAAGGGGAGGAAGGCAGCAAAACACACTGCCATGTGTGTACCTATGCAACTATCTTGCACGTTCTGCACATGTACCCCAAAACCTATAATGCAATAAAAATTAACAAGAGAGGAGGATACACAGATAGAGAGGAAGATACATACAGGAGATTAAAATACACACAGGAGAGAGGAGGATACACACAGGCGAGAACAGGATACACACAGAAAAGAGAAGGATACACACAAACGACAAAAAAATACACACAGGGGAGAGGGGGTACACAGTGGAAAGGGGGGATACACAAAGAAGAGAGGAAGGTACACACAGGAGAGAGGAGGATACACACAGAAGAAAGAAGAATAAAAACAGGAGACAGAAAATACACACAGGAGAGAGGGGAATAAACACAGGAGAGGGGTGATACACAAAAAAGAGAGGAGGGTACACACAAAGAGAGGAGGATACAAACAAAAAAGAGAAATATACACACAGGAGACAGAAGGATACACACAGAAGAGAGGAAGATACACAAAGAAAAGGTGTGATACAGACAGGAGAGAGGGAAATACACACAAGAGAGAAAAGATACACACAGAAGAGAGTAGGATACACAAAGGAGAGGGAGATACACAAAAGAGAGGGGGGCATATACGCAGGAAAGTTGGATACACACAGGGAAAAATGGATAAACACAGGAGAGTGAAATATACAAAGGTGAGAGGAGCGTTGACAGAGGAGAGAGGAAGATACACACAGGAGAGAGGAGGATACAAACAGGAAAGAGTGGATACACACAAAAGAGAGGGAAATACACACAGAAGAATGGGGGGATACACACAGGAGAGAAAGGAGATACACAGAAGAGTGGAGGAAAACACAAAGGACAGAAGAAAAATACACACAGGAGAGAGGAAGATACACACAGGAGAGAGAAAAATACACATAGGAGAGAGAAGGATACACACAGGAAAGAGGAGGATACACACAGGAGAGAGGAGGATACACACAGGAGAGAGGAGGATACACACAGGAGAGAGGAAAATACACATAAGACAGGGGCATACACACAGGGGAGAGGAGGATACACAGAAGAGAGTTGGGTACACACAGGAGACAAGGTAATACACAGAGGAGAGTGGGATACGCACAGGAGAGAAAAAGATACACACAGGAGACAGGAATACACAAAGAAGGGAGTTGGATACAGACAGAAGAGAGGAAGATACACACAGGAAAGAGGGGAATACACACAAGAGAGAGGGCATACACACAGGAGAGAGGAGGACACACACAGGTGAGAAGAGGCTACACACATGAGAGATAAGGATAAACAAAAAAGAGGGGAAACACACAAGAGAGAGGAAGATACACAGAGGCAAGGGGATACACACAGAGGACGGTGGGTTACACACAGGAGAGAGAAGGATACACAGAGGAGAGAAAGATACACACAGGAGAGAGGGGTATAAACAAAAAATAGAGGAGGATACACACAAAAGAGAGGAAGATACACAGGAGAGAGGATACACACAAGAGAGAGGAAGATACACAGAGGCAAGGGGGATACACACAGAGGACGGTGGGTTACACACAGGAGAGAGAAGAATACACAGAGAAGAGAATGATACAAACAGGAGAGAGGGGTATAAACAAAAAATAGAGGAGGATACACACACGGGAGAGGAGAGATACACACAGGAGAGAGGGGGATACCCACAGCAAAGTGGAAAATACACACAGGTGAGAAGAGGATACACAAAGGAGAGAGGGAGATAAACACAGGGGGAGAAAAATACATACAGGAGAGAGGAGGATACATACAGGAGAGAGGAGGATACACACAAAAGAGTGGAGGATACATACAAAATAGAAGAAGATACAGGCAGGAGAGAGCAGGATACACACAAGAGAGAGGAAAATACACACAGGAGAGAGGAGGATACATCCAGGAGATAGGAGGATACACACAGGAAAGAGAAGGATACACACAGGAGAGAAAGGTATACACACAAGAGAGAAAGATACACACAAAAGAGTGGGGCACACACACATGAGGGAGGGGGATACACACAGAAGAGAGGGGGATGCACACAGGGGAAGATGGATACACACAGAAGAGAGGAGGATACACAAAGGAAAGATGGGGATACACACAGAAGGGAGGAAGATACACACAGGAGAGAGAAGGATACACACAGGAGAGAGGAAAATACACACAGGATAGAAAAAAATACACACAGGAAAGATGGGGATACACACAGGAGAGAAAAAAATACAGACAAAAGAGGGGAGGATATATACAGTAGAAAGGAGGATACACATAGGAGAGAAGGGAGATACACACAAGAAAGAGAAGGATACAAACAGAAGAGAGTGGGATACTTAAAAAGAAAGAAGGGTACACACAGGGGAGAGGGAAGATACTAACAGCAGAGAGGGAGATACACACAGAAGAGTAGGGCATACACACAGAAGGGAGAAGATACACACTGGAGAGAGTGGGATACACAGAGGAGGAGAAAGATACGCACAGTAGAGAGGAAAATACACACAAGAGAAAGGAGAATTCACACAGGAGAGAGACTGATACATACAGAAAAGGGAGGATACACACAGGCGAGGGCGATACACACAAAAGAGAGGAGGATCCACACAGGAGAGAGGGAAATACACATAGGAGAGAGGGATATGCACACAGGAGTGGGGTATACACACAGGAGAGAGGAGGATACACGCAGGAGAAAAAAGAATACATGCAGCACAGAGGAGGATACGTGCAGGAGAGATGGGGGATACAAACAGGAGAGAGAAAATACAGAGGAGAAAAGGGGAATACACACAAGAGAGAGAATAATACACACAGGAAAAAAAAGGATACACACAGGAGAGAGACTGATACATACAGAAAAGAGGAGGATACACAGAGGAGAGTGGGATACACAGAGGAGGAGGAAGATACACACAGGAGAGAAAGGAGATACACAGAAGAGAGGGGATGCACACAGGGAAGATGGATACACACAGAAGAGAGGAGGATACACAAAGGAAAGATGGGGATACACACAGAAGGGAGGAAGATACACACAGGATAGAAAAAAATACACACAGGAAAGATGGGGATACACACAGGAGAGAAAAAGATACAGACAAAAGAGGGGAGGATACATACAGTAGAGAGGAGGATACACACAGAAGAGGGTGGATACACACAGGAGAGAAGGGAGATACACACAAGGAAGAGAAGGATACACACAGAAGAGAGTGGGATACTTAAAAAGAAAGAAGGGTACACACAGGAGAGGAAGATACTAACAGCAGAGAGGGAGATACACACAGAAGAGTAGGGCATACACACAGAAGGGAGAGGATACACACTGGAGAGAGTGGGATACACAGAGGAGGAGGAAGATACGCACAGTAGAGAGGAGGATACACACAGGAGAAAGGAGGATTCACACAGGAGAGAGACAGATACATACAGAAAAGAGGAGGATACACAGGAGAGAGAAGGATACACACAGGAAGATACACACAGGATAGAAAAATACACACAGGAGAGAGGATACACACAGGAGAGAGAGGAAGATACACACAGGAAAGATGGGGATAAACACAGGAGAGAGGAGGATACACACAGAGAGGAGGATACACAGGAGAGGAAAATACACACAGGAGAGAGGAAGATACACAGGAGAGGAAAATACACACAGAAGAATGGGGATACACACAGAAGAGAGGGGATGCACACAGGAAGATGGATACACACAGAAGAGAGGAGGATACACACAGGAAAGATGGGGATACACACAGAAGGGAGGAAGATACACACAGGAGAGAGAAGGATACACACAGGAGAGAGGAAGATACACACAGGATAGAGAAAAATACACACAGGAAAGATGGGGATACACACAGGAGAGAAAAAGATACAGACAAAAGAGGGGAGGATATATACAGTAGAAAGGAGGATACACATAGGAGAGAAGGGAGATACACACAAGAAAGAGAAGGATACAAACAGAAGAGAGTGGGATACTTAAAAAGAAAGAAGGGTACACACAGGGGAGAGGGAAGATACTAACAGCAGAGAGGGAGATACACACAGAAGAGTAGGGCATACACACAGAAGGGAGAGGATACACACTGGAGAGAGTGGGATACACAGAGGAGGAGGAAGATACGCACAGTAGAGAGGAAAATACACACAAGAGAAAGGAGGATTCACACAGGAGAGAGACTGATACATACAGAAAAGAGGAGGAGGATACACACAGAAGAGAGGGGATACACACAGAGAGGAGGATACACAGGAGAGAGGAAAATACACACAGGAGAGGAGGATACACAGGAGAGAGGATACACACAGGAGAGAGGATACACACAAGAGAGAGAATAATACACACAGGAGAGGAGGATACACAGAAGAGAGGGGATACACACAGGAGAGAGGAAGATACACAGGAGAGAAAAATACAGACAAAAGAGGGGAGGATATATACAGTAGAAAGGAGGATACACATAGGAGAGAAGGAGATACACACAAGAAGAGAAGGATACAAACACAGAAGAGAGGGATACAAAAAGAAAGAAGGGTACACACAGGAGAGGAAGATACTAACAGAGAGAGAGGAGATACACAGGAGAGTAGGGCATACACACAGAAGGGAGAAGATACACACTGGAGAGAGTGGACACACAGAGGAGGAGGAAGATACACAGTAGAGAGGAAATACACACAGGAGAAAGGAGGATTCACACAGGAGAGAGACTGATACATACAGAAAAGAGGAGGAGGATACACACAGAGGCGACACACACAGAGAGGAGGATACACAGGAGAGAGAAATACAGGAGAGAGGATCCACAGGAGTGAGACACACAGGAGAGAGGATACACAGCAGGAGAGAGAATTATGAACACAGGAGGAGGATACACAGGAGAGAGAGGGATACAAACAGGAGAGAGAAAAATACAGAGGAGAAAAGGGGAATACACACAAGAGAGAGAATAATACACACAGGAAAAAAAAGGATACACACAGGAGAGAGGAGGATACACACAAGAGCGAAGGATACACATAAGTGAGAGGAGCATACACACAGGAGAGAGGGGTGTACACACAGAAAAGGGGGGATACACAAAAGAGAAAAAGAAATACACACAAAAGAAAGGGGTGATACACACAGAAAAGAAAGCTGTTACACACAGGAGAGAGAAGGGAAACACACAGGAAAGCGGAGGGATACACACAAGAGAGAGAAGGATACACACAGGAGAGAGGAGGATACACAAAGGAGAGAGGAGTATAGACACAGGAAAGGGGCATACACACAGGAGAGAGGGTGATACAAATAGGAGAGAGAAAGATGAACAAAGAAAAGAGAAGGATACCCGCAGAAGAGAGAAGTATACACAGGAGAGAGGGGAATACAAAGAGGAGAGATGGCGTTACACAAAAGAGATTCGCCGGATACCCACAGGAGAGAGAATAATACACAAAAAAGAGAGAAGGATACACACAAAAGAGAGAATACCCACAGGAGAGAGAATGATACGCACAGGAGAGATGGAAATTCACAAAATAGAGAGGGGGATACACACAGAAGAGAGGGGAATACACAGGAGAGAGGGGTTTATACACAGGTGAGAGGAATACACAAAGAAGAGAGGGGCATACACACAGGAGAAAGAAAAGATAAACACAGAAGACAGAAGAATACACACAGGATAAAGGAGGATACACACAGGAGAGAGACGGATAAACACATGCGAGAGGAGGATACACACAGGAGAGGGCGATACACACAAGAGAGAGGAGGATCCACACAGAAAAGAGGGGAAAACACATAGAATAGAGGAGAATACACACAGGAGAGTGGTTTACACACAGGAGAGAGGAGAATACACGCAGGAGAGAGGATACACGCAGCACAGAGAAGGATACCCACAGGAGAGAGGGGGATACACACAAAAGAGAGAAAAATACACACAGGAGAGAAGGGGATACAAACAAGAGAGAAAATGATACACACAGGAGAGAAAAGAATACACACAAAAGAGAGGAAAATACACACAGGAGTGAGGGATACATATAGGTGAGAGGGGGATACACACAGGAGACAGGGGTGTACACAGAAAAGGGGGGATACACAAAGACAAAAAGAAATACACACAAAAGAAAGGGGTGATACACACAGAAAAGAAAGCTGTTACACACAGGAGAGAAAAGGGAAACACACAGGAAAGCGGAGGGATACACACAAGAGAGAGAAGGATACACACAGGAGAGAGGAGGATACACAAAGGAGAGAGGAGTATAGACACAGGAAAGGGGCATACACACAGGAGAGAGGGGGATACAAATAGGAGAGAGAAAGATGCACAAAGAAAAGAGAAGGATACACGCAGGAGAGAGAAGTATACACAGGAGAGAGGGGAATACAAAGAGGAGAGATGGCGTTACACAAAAGAGATTCGCCGGATACCCACAGGAGAGAGAATAATACACAAAAAAGAGAGAAGGATACACACAAGAGAGAATACCCACAGGAGAGAGAATGACACACAGGAGAGAGGGGACACAAATAGAGAGAGAAGATGCACAGAAGAGAGAAGGAATACACACAGGAGAGAGAAGTATACACAGGAGAGAGGGGAATACAAAGAGGAGAGATGGCGTTACACAAAAGAGATTCGCCAGATACACACAGGAGAGAGAATAATACACAAAAAAGAGAGGAGGATACACACAAAAGAGAGAATACCCACAGGAGAGAGAATGATACGCACAGGAGAGAGGGAAATTCACAAAATAGAGAGGGGGATACACACAGAAGAGAGGGGAATACACAGGAGAGAGGGGTTTATACACAGGTGAGAGGAATACACAAAGAAGAGAGGGCATACACAGGAGACAGAAAAGATACACACAGAAGACAGAAGAATACACACAGGATAAAGAGAGAATACACACAGGAGAGAGACGGATAAACACATGCGAGAGGAGGATACACACAGGAGAGGGCGATACACACAAGAGAGAGGAGGATCCACACAGAAAAGAGGGGAAAACACATAGAATAGAGGAGAATACACACAGGAGAGTGGTTTACACACAGGAGAGAGGAGAATACACGCAGGAGAGAGGATACACGCAGCACAGAGAAGGATACCCACAGGAGAGAGGGGGATACACACAAAAGAGAGAAAAATACACACAGGAGAGAAGGGGATACAAACAAGAGAGAAAATGATACACACAGGAGAGAAAAGAATACACACAAAAGAGAGGAAAATACACACAGGAGTGAGGGATACATATAGGTGAGAGGGGGATACACACAGGAGACAGGGGTGTACACAGAAAAGGGGGAATACACAGAGAAGAGAGGGAAATACACAAAGAAAAAAGGGGTACACACAAAAGAAAGAAATACACACAGGAGCGAGGGAAATGCACACAGGAGAAAGGGAAATACACACAGAAAAGAGGAGGATACACACAGGAGAGAGAAGAATATACACAGGAGAGGGGGGATACACACAGGAGAGAAGAGGATACACACAGGATTGGGGGTACACACAGACGAGAGGGGGAGATGCACAGGAGATGATACACATAGGAGAGAGTGATATACACAGAGAAAAGAGGGGAATAAACACAAGAGAGGGGAATGCATACAGGAGAGAGGGGCATAGACAGAAGAGAGAAGAATACACGCAGAGGAGAGGAAGATACACACAGGAGAGAGGAATATACACCCAGGAAAAAAGCATACACACAGGAGAGAGGGGAATACACACAGGAGAGGTGGATACATTCAGGAGACAGGAAAATACACACAGGAGAGAGGGGATACACACAAAAGAGTGGGATACACACAGGACAGAGAGTATACACACAGGAGAGGGGAATACACACAGGAGAGAGAGGGATCCACACAGGAGAGAGGGGAATACACACAAGAGAGAGGAGCATACAAACAGGGATCCACACAGGAGAGAGGGAAATACACATAAAAGACAGGAAGATACACAAAGGAGAGAGAAGGACACACGCAGAAGAGATGAGTATACACAGGAGAAAAGAAAATACACAGAGGAGAGAGGGCGTTACACATAGGAGAGAGGGCGGATACACACAGGAAAGAGAAGAATACAAACAGGAGAAAGGAGTATAAACACAAAAGAGAGGAGCATACAAATAAGAGAAAGAATGGTACGCACAGGAGAGACGGGATTTCACAAAATAGAGAGGGGATACACACAGGAGAGAGATGGATACACACAGGAGAGAGGGGTATACACACAGGTGAGGGGAATACACAAAGAAGAGAGAAGTATACACACAGGAAAAAAGATACAGACAGGAGAGAGGAGGATACACACAGGAGAAATAAAAATACACACAGGAGAGAAGATACACGCAGGAGAGAGAAAAATACATATAAGAGACAGGGATATAAACACAAGAGAGAGGGAGATAGACAGAGAAGAGAGGGAAGGTACACACAGGATAGAAAAGAATACACACAAGAAGGATGGGGATACACACAGGAGAGAGAAGAATACACAGGAGAGAGAAAGATACACACAGGAGGGAGAAGGATACACAAAAGACAGAGGAGGATACACACAGTAGAGAGGAGTATACACATAGGAGAGAGGTGGATACACACAGGAGAGAGGAAAATACACACAGGAGAATGTGGGTACACACAGGAGAGAGAAGGATACACACAGGAGAGTGGAATACACACTGGAGGAGGAAGATACAAACAGGCGAGAGGAGTATACACATAGGAGAGAGTGATATACACAGAGAAAAGAGGGAATACACACAAGAGAGAGGATACACACAAGAGAGAGGGGATACACACAGGAGAGAAAAGAATACACACAAGAGAGAGGAGATACACACAGGAGAGAGAAGGATACACACAAGAGAGAGGAGGATACACACAAAGAGAGGATACACACACAGGAGAGAGAAGGATACACACAGGAGAGAGGAGAATACACACAGGAGAGTGAGATACACACAAGAGAGAGGGGGGATACACACAGGAGAGAGGAGAATACACAGGAGAGAGAAAGATACACACAGGAGAGAGAAGGATACACACAAGAGAGAGGAGGATACACAGAGAGAGGAGATATACACACAGGAGAGAGGGGATACACACAGGAGAGAGGAAAATACACACAGGAGAATGTGGGTACACACAGGAGAGAGAAGGATACACACAGGAGAGATGGGGATACACACAGAAGAGAAGAAAATACACACAGGAGAGAGGAGGATACACACAAGAGAGAGGGGGTATACACAGGAGAGAGGGGGGATATTAACAGAAGAGACAGGATGCAAACAGGAGAGTGGGGCATACACACAAAGAAAGAGAATACACAAAAAAGAGAGTGGAATACACACTGGAGGAGGAAGATACAAACAGGCGAGAGGAGTATACACACAGAAGAGGAACATACACACAGGAGAGAGAAGGATACACACAGGAGAGAGGAGAATACACACAGGAGAGTGAGATACACACAAGAGAGAGGGGGGATACACACAGGAGATAGAAGGGATATTAACAGAAGAGAGAGGATGCAAACAGGAGAGTAGGGCATACACACAAAGACAGAGAATACACAAAAAAGAGAGGGAATACACACTGGAGGAGGAAGATACAAACAGGCGAGAGGAGTATACACACAGAAGAGGAACATACACACAGGAGAGAGAAGGATACACACAGGAGAGAGGAGAATACACACAGGAGAGTGAGATACACACAAGAGAGAGGGGATACACACAGGAGATAGAGGGGATACACAGAAGAGAGAGGATACACACAGGAGAGAAGGATACACAGAAGAGAGAGGATACACAGAAGAGAGAGGAAATACACACTGGAGAGAGGAAGATACAAACAGGAGAGAGGAGTATACACACAGAAGAGGAACATACACACAGGAGAGAGAAGGATACACACAGGAGAGAGGAGAATACACACAGGAGAGTGAGATACACACAAGAGAGAGGGGGATCCAAACAGGAGAAAGGGGGATACACAGAGAAGAGGAGAAGATACACACAGGAGAGAAGTATACACACAGAAGAGAGGAGGATACACGCAGGAGAGTGGAGGATACACACAAGAGAGAGAAAGATACACACAGGTGAAGAGAGGATACACACAGGAGAGTGGAGGATACACACAGAAAAGAGGATGATACACACAGGGGAGAGGAGAATACACACAGGAGAGGGTGGGTACACACAGAAGAGAGGAGGATACACACAGGAGAATAAAGGATAGACACAAAAAAGAGGGGAATACACAGAGGAAAGAGGAGGATACACACAAGAGAGAGGAAGATACACACAAAAGAGAAAAGAATACACACAGGGGAAAGGAGAATACACACAGGAGAGAGAAGGATACACACAGGAGAGAGGGGAATACACACAGAGAGGAGGATACACACAGAAGAGAAGGATACACACAGAGAGAGGGGATACACAGAGAGAGAGGAATACACACAGGAGAGAAGGATACACACAGGAGAGAAAAGAATACACACAGAGAGAGAAGGATACACAGGAGAGAGGAGAATACACACAGGAGAGAGGATATACACAGGAGAGAGGATACACACAGAAAGAAAGGATACACACAGAAGAGAGGGGATACACAGGAAGAGGAGGATACACACAGAAAAGAGGAGGATACACAAAGGAGAGAGGAGGATACACACAGGAGAGGGGGATACACACAGAAAAGAGGGGATACACACAGGAGAGGGGAGGATACACACAGGAGAGGAGATACACAGGAGAGAGAGATACACAGGAGAGGAGGATACACAAAAGAGACGGGGATACACACAGGAAAAAAGAATACACACAGGAGAGAAGGATACACACAGAAGAGAGGGGCATAAACACAAGAGAGAGAAGGATACACACAGGATAAAGGATACACACAGGAGAGAGGAGGATACACAGAGCAGAGAGGAGAATACACAATAGAGAGGGTGATACACACAGAAAAGAGGGGCATACACACAGGAGAGAGAAGAATACACACAGGATACAGGAAGATACACACAGGAGAGAGGGGTGATACACACAGGAGGAAAGAAAATACAGACAGGATAGAGTAGAATACACACAGGAGACAGGAGGATACACAAAGAATAGAAAAAGATATACACAGGAGAGAGGAAGATACACACAGGAGGGAGGATGATACACACAGGAGAAAGGAGGATCCCACAGGTGAAATGAGGATACACAGATAAGAAAGGAGGATACACACAGGAGAAAGGGGTATACACACAGGAGAAAGTGGAATACACACAGGGGAAGGGGGATACACACAGGAGAGAGAAAAATACACACAGAAGAGAGAAGTATACACAAAAGAGACAAAGGCATACACAAAGGAGAGGGGAAAACACACAGGATAGAGAAGGATACACAAAAGAAAAAAGGATACACGCAGAAGAGGGGGATACACACGAAAGAGAGGGTCATACACACAGGAGAGAGGACGATACACACAGAATAAAGGAAGATACACACAGTAGAGAGGGGGATATACACAGGAGAGAGAGGGTATACACACAGGAGTGAAGAAGGTACAAACGGGAGAGAGGAGGATACACACAGAAAAGAGGAGTATACACACAAGAGAGAGGAGGATACAGAAAGGAGAGAGGAGGATACACACAGGAGAGAAAATGATACAAACAGGAGAGGGAAGGATACACACGTGAAAAGATGATACACACAAAAGAGAGAAAAACACACACAGCAGCGAGGGGTATACCCTCGGGAGAGTTGGGTATACAAACAAAAGAGTGCGGCATACACACGGGGGGAGGGGGATACACACGAGAGAGAAGGATACACACACGAGAGAGAAGGACAAACACAAGAGAGAGAAGGATACACAGAGAGAGTGTAAGATGCACACAAGAGAGGAGAATACACACACTAGAGAGGGAGGATACTAACAGAAGAGAGGGTGATACAAACATGAGAGTGGGGCATACACACAGAAGTAAGGGGAAACACACTGGAGAGATTGGGATACACACAGGAGAAGAAAAATACACACAGGAGAAAGGAGTATACACACAGAAGAGGGGCATACACACAGGAGAGAGGGGGATACAGACAGGAGAGAGGAGGATACACACAGGAGAGTGCAATACACAAAAGACAGAGGGGGATCCAAAGAGGAGAGAGGGGAATACACATAGGAGAGGAGAAGATACATACAAGAGAGGGGTATACACACAGGAGAGAGGAGGACACACGCAGGAGAGAGGAGGATACACACAAGAGAGAGAAAGATACACACAGATGAAGGAAGGATACACACAAGAGAGAGGAGGATACACACAGGAGAAAGGAGGATACACAGAGCAGAGAGGAGGATACACACCGTAGAGGGGAATACACACAAAAGAGAGGCACATGCACAGAAAAGAGAGGAGGATACACACAGGATACAGGAGGATACACACAGGAGAGAGGAAGATACACACACGAGAGAAAGGGATATACAAAGCAGAGGGGGATACAGAGAGGAGAGAGGGGGATACAAACAGGAGAATGGAGAATACACACAAGACAGAAAGGCATACATACAGGAGAGAGAAAATACACACAGGAGAAAGGGATACACACAGAGAGAGAAAAGGATACACAGGAGAGAAAAGGATACACACAGAGAGAGAAGGATACACAGAGAGAGGAGGATAGATACAGGAGAGAGAAGAATACACACCAAAGAGAAGAGGATATAAACAGAAGAGAAGAGGATACACGCAGAAGAGAGGAAGATACAAACAGGAGAGATGAGGATACACACAAGAGAGAGGGATACACAAAAAAGAGAGTGGTATACACACAGGAGAGAAAAATACACACGAAAGAGAGGGGCATACACACAGGAGAGGAAAGAATACAGGCAGGAGAAAGGAGGATACACACAGGAGACAGAAGGATACACACAGGAGAGAGAAAGATACACACAAGAGAGAAGAGTATACACACAGAAGAGAGGAGGATACACCCAGGAGAGAGGATACACACAGGAGAGAGGAGGATGCACAAAGGAGAGGGGAGGATACACACAGGAGAGTAAAGAATACACACAAGAGAGAGGAGGATACAAACAGGTGAATGGAGCATACACAGGAGAGAGAATACACAAAGGAAAGATGGGGATACACACAAAAGAGAGGAGGATACAAACAGGAGAGAGAGGAATACACACAGAAGAGAGGAAGATACACAGTAGGGACGGGGATACACACAGGAGAGAAAAGGCTACACACAGGAGAAAGGTGGATACAGAAAGAAGAGGGGGAAACAAACAAGAGAGAGGGAAATACACACAGGAGAGTGGAGGATGCACACAGAAGAGAGGAGGATATACACAGGAGAAAGGAAGATACACACAGAAGAGAGAAAAATACACACGAGAGAGAGGGATAAACACAGGATAGAAAAGAGTACACATGGGAGAAAGGAGGCTACACAAAGGAGAGAGGAGGATACAAAAAGAAGAGGGGAAAACACACAAGAGAGAGGGGGATACACACAGACGAGAGGGGGATAAACACTGGAGACGGGGGGATACACACAGGAGAGATGGAGATACACAAAGGAGAGAGAAGGATACACACAGAGAGAGGAGGCTACACACTGCAGAGAGGAAGATACACAAAGAAGAGAAGGAAACACACGAGAGAGAGGGGGATACACAAAGGAGAGGGGAATAAACAGTGGAGACGGTGGGATACACACAGGAGAGACGTGGATAAACAAAGGAAAGAGGGATACACACAAAAGAGAGGGGTATACACACAAAATAGAAGAGGATACACACAGGAGAGAGAACAATACACACAGAAAAAGGGGAGTACACACAGGAGATTGGGGCATAAACACAGGAGGGTAGGGGATATACATAGCAGAGAGGGGGATACACATAGGAGGGAGAAGAATAAATACAGGAGAGAAGGATACACACAGGAGACAGGAGGATACACACAGAAGAGAGAAGAATACACACAAGAGAGGAGGATAAACACAGGATAAAACACGATACACATAGGAGAGTGGAAGATACACACAGGAGAGAGGAGGATACACAGAGCAGAGAAGAGGATACACACAGGAGAGAAAGATACACAGAAGAGAGGGGAATACACACAGGAGAGAGAAAAATACACACAGGATTAGGGAAGATACACACAGGAGAGAGGGGGATACACACAGAAGTGAGGGGGGATACACACAAGAGATAAAAGAATACACACAAGAGAGAGGAGGATACACACAAGAGACAGGAGGATACACAGAGGAGAGAGAAGAATACACACAGGAGAGAGAAAGTTACACAAAGGAGGGAGGACTATACACACAGGAGAGAGGATGATCCACACAAATGAAAGGAGGATACACACAGCAGAGAGAAAATACACACAGGAGAGAGGAGGAAACACACAGGAGAGTGGGGGATACACACAGTTGGAGGGGATAAACACAGGAGAGTGGAAGATACACAGAGGAGAGAGGAGGATACACACACAGAGAGAGAGGATACACAGGAGAAAGGGGATACACACAAAGAGGGGATAGACACAGTAGAGAGGTGGATACACACAGGAAAGAGGAGGATACACACAAGAGAGGGGAGGATACACACAGTAAAGAGGAAGATACACACAAAAGAAAAGATTATACACACAGAAGAGAGAAAGATACACACAGGAGAGAGAAAGATACACATGGGAGAGAAAAGGATACAAACAGGAGAGAGGAGGATACACACAGGAGAGGGGGAGATACACACAGGAGAAGTGGGAATACACACAGAAAAAGGGGGATACCCACAGGAGAGAGAAGGATACACACAAGAGAGAGAAGAATACACACAGGAGAGAAAAGGATACACACAGGAGAGAGGTGTATACACACAGAAGAGAGAAGGTTACGCACAGAGAGGGGATACACACACAGGAGAGAGGAGGATACACACAGCAGAGAGGAGGATACACTCAGGAGAGAGAAGGATACACACAGAGGAGAGGAGGATACATAAAGAATAGAAGAAAACACACAGTAGAGAGGGGGATACACACAGGCGAGGGGGATAAACACAAATGTGGGGGGATGCACGCAGGAGAAAAGGGGATACACACAGGAGAGAAGGATACACACAGGAGAAAGAAGCATACACAAAAAAGAGAGGAGAATAAACACAGGAGAGTGGGGGCTACACACAGGAGAGAAAAGAATACACACAGGAGAGTGGGGCATAGACACAGGATGGAGAGAGATACACACAGGAGAGAGGGAGATACACACAGGAGAGAGGAGAATACAGAAAAGAGACACAGGCATACACAAAAGAGAGGGGGATACACACAGGGAAATAAAGGATACACGCAGGAGAGGGGGATACACACAGGAGAGAGGAGGATACACACAGAATAGAGGAGGATACACACAGTAGAAAGGGGGATACACACAGGAGAGAGGGTATACACACAGGAGAGAGGAGTATACACACAAGAAAGAGGAGGATAAAGAAATGAGAGAGGAGGATACACACAGGAGAGAAAATGATACAAAGAGGAGAGAGGATGATACACACGTGAAAGGAGGATACACACAGGAGAGAGGAGGATACACACAGGACAGAGGGGATACACTCAGGAGAGTGGGGGATACAAAGAAAAGAGTGTGGCATACACACAGAGGAAGGGGATACACACAAAAGAGAAAAAATACACACAAGAAAGAGGAAAATACACACAGGAGAGAGGAAAACAGACACAGGAGAGAGGAAAGTAGACACAGGAGAGAGGAGGATACACACAAAAGAGAAAAGAATACACACAGAAAAAGGAGGATACACCAATGAGAGAGGAAGATACACACAGGAGAGAGGAGAATACACACAGGAGAGGGGCATACTCACAAAAGAGAGAAGGATACACGCAAGAGAGTTGAATACACACAGGAGACAGGGTTATAAACACAGGAGAGAGGGGGATACACAAAGCAGAGGGAAATACAGAGAGGAGAGAGGGGGATACACACAGGCGAAAAAAGAATACACACAAGACAGAAGGGCATATACACAGGAGAGAGGAGTATACACAAAAAGAGAAGGGGATACAATCAGGAAAGTGCAAAATACACACAGGAGAAAGGGGGATACACAGATGATAGAAAAAGATACACACAGGGGAAGGGGGATACACACAGGAGATTAAAGGATACACACAGGTGAGAGGAGAATACACACAGAAGAGAGGAGGATGCACACAGGAGAGAGGAGGATACACAGGAGAGAGGAAGATACACACAGGAGAAAGGGGATACACACAGGAGAAAAGGAGATACAAACAGGCAAGGATGATACACACAGGAGAGGATACACACAGAGAGAGGAGGATACACAGGAGAGAGGAGAATACACACAGGAGAGTGGGGCATAGACACAGGATGGAGAGAGATACACACAGGAGAGAGAAAATACACACAGAAGAGAGGGAGGATACACACAGGAGAGAGGGAGATACACAAAGGAGAGTGGGGCATACACACAGCAGAGATGGGGATACACACAGGAGAGAGGGGTATACACACAGTGAGAGAAGGATAAATACAGGAGAGAGGATACACACAAAAGAGAAGAGGACACAAACAGAAGAGAGGAGGATACACGCAGGAGATTGGAGAATCCACAGAGGAGAGAGGGATACACACAGGAGAGATTGGAGTACGCACAGGAGAGGGGATATGCAGAAGAGAGAGGGGGATACACAGGGGGGAGAGGGAAATAAACACAGGAGAGAAGGATACACACAAGAGACAGGGGCATACACACAAGAGAAAAAAGGATACACGCAGGATAGAGGAGGATACACACAGGAAAGAGGGGGATACACACAGAAGAGAGGAAGACACACACAAGAGAGAAGAGTATACACAAGAAGAGAGGAGGATACACCCAGGAGAGAGAAGGATACACACAGGAGAGAGGGGGATGCACACAGGAGAGTAAAGAATACACACGAGAGAGGAGAATGCAAACAGGTGAAAGTAGGATACACACACAGGAGAGAGAGAAGGATAGACACAGTAGAGAGGGGGAAACACACAGGAAAAAGGAGGATACACACAAAAGAGAGGAGGATACAAAGAGTAGAGAAGAAAATACACACAGAAGAAAATAGGATACACACAGAAGATAGAAAAATACACACAAAAGAGAAAAAGATACACACGGGAGAAAAAGGATACAAACAGGAGAGAGGATACACACAGAAGAGGGGGAGATACACACAGGAGAAAGGGGATACACACAGAAGAGAGGGGATACACACAGAGAGAGGATACACACAAGAGAGAGGAGGATGCACACAGGAGAGAGAGGAGGATACACACACAGGAGAGAGGAAAATCACACAGAAGAGAGGGAGGATACACACAGGAGAGAGGTACATACAGACAGGAGAGAGGAAAATACACACAGAAGAGAGGGAGGATACACACAGGAGAGAGGGAGATACACAAAGGAGAGTGGGGCATACACACAGCAGAGATGGGGATACACACAGGAGAGAGGGGTATACACACAGTGAGAGAAGGATAAATACAGGAGAGAGGATACACACAAAAGAGAAGAGGACACAAACAGAAGAGAGGAGGATACACGCAGGAGATTGGAGAATTCACAGAGGAGAGAGGGATACACACAGGAGAGAGAGGATGCACAGGAGAGGGAGATACACACAGAGAGAGGGGATACACAGGAGAGAGGATACACACAGGAGAGAAGGATACACACAAGAGACAGGGGCATACACACAAGAGAAAAAAGGATACACGCAGGATAGAGGAGGATACACACAGGAAAGAGGGGGATACACACAAAAGAGGGAGGATACACACACAGAGAGAGGAGATACACACAAAAGAGAGAGGATACACCCAGGAGAGAGAAGGATACACACAGGAGAGAGGGGGATGCACACAGGAGAGTAAAGAATACACACGAGAGAGGAGAATGCAAACAGGTGAAAGTAGGATACACACAGGAGAGAGGAGGATAGACACAGTAGAGAGGGAAGACACACAGGAAAGAGGAGGATACACACAAAAGAGAGGAGGATACAAAGAGTAGAGAAGAAAATACACACAGAAGAAAATAGGATACACACAGAAGATAGAAAAATACACACAAAAGAGAAAAAGATACACACGGGAGAAAAAGGATACAAACAGGAGAGAGGATACACACAGAAGAGGGGGAGATACACAAAGAAGTAATGGTGATACACACAGAAGGAGGGGGATACCCACAAAGAGAGGATACACACAAGAGAGAGGAGGATGCACACAAGACAGAAAATAATACACACAGGAGAGAGGGGGATACACACAGGAGAGAGGGGGATACACACAGGAGAGAGGAGGATACACACAGGAGAGGGGAATACACACAGGAGAGAGGAGGATACACACAGCAGAGATGAGAATACACACAGCAGAGATGAGAATACACTCAGTAGAGAGGAGGATACACACAGGAGAGAGAAGAATACACAAGAGAGGGGGATACACACAGGATAGAAAAGGGGACACATAGGAGAGAGGAAGATGAACACAGAGAGAGGAGACTACACACAAAAGAGAAAAGAATACACAACGAAGAGGGGGAAACACACAAGAGAGGGGGGATACACACAGGCGAGGGGGATAAACACTGATAACTGTGGGATACAAACAGGAGATGGGGGATACACAAAGGATGGAGGACGATACACACAGGAGAGAGGATACACAAAGAAGAGGGGGAAACACACAAAAGAGAGTGGGATACACACAGACGAGGGAGATAAACACTGGAGACGGTGGGATACAAACAGGAGAGAGGGGAATAAACAAAGGAGATAGAGATACACACAAGATAGAGGGGTATACACACAAAATAGAGGAGGATACACACAGAAGAGAGGATACACACAGGAGAGTGGGGCATAAACACAGAATGAAAGGGGATACACACAGGAGAGTGGGAAATACACAGAGGGGGAGAAAAATAAATACACACAAATGAGTGAAGAATACACACAGAATAGAGGAGGATACACGCAGGAGAGAGGAGAATATACACAGGAGAGAAGATACACACAGGAGAGAGGAGGATACACGCAGGTGAGAGGAGGATACACACAGGAGAGAGGGGAGATACACACAGGAGAGGGTGTTACACACACAGAGAGGAGGATACACACAGGAGAAAGGAAGATGCACACAGGAAAGTGGAAGATACACACAAAAGAGAAGAGGATATACAGAGCAGAGAGGAGGATACACACAGGAGAGGGGGATCAACACAGAAAAGAGTGGCATACACACAGGAGAGAGAAGAATACACACAGGATTGAGGAAAATACACACAGGAGAGAGGAGGATACACAGAATGGAGAGAAGGATACACACAGAAGAGAAGAGGATACACACAGGAGAGAAACAAATACAAACAGAAGAGGGGAGGATACACACAGATGAAAGGAGGATACACACAGGAGAGAGAATGATGCACACAAAAGAGAGAGGGATACACACAAGAGGAATGGGGATACACAGGGGAGGAAGATACACACAGGAGAGAAAAGGATACACACAAGAGAGATAAAAATACACACAGAAGAGAGAAGGATACACACAGGAGAGAGGAGGATACAAACAGGAGAGAGGGGTATACACACAGAAAAAGGGGGATACACACAGGAGGGTGGAGGTTACAAACAGCAGAGAAAATGATACGCACAGGGGAGAGGAGGCTACACACAGGAGAGAGGAGGATACACAAAGCAGAGAGGAAAACACACAGTAGACAGGGGATACACACAGGCGAGTGGGATACACACAAAAGTGGGGGAAATGCACACAAGAGAGAGGAAATACAAACAGGAGAGAGGGGGGATACACACAGGAGAATGGGGGATACACACAGAAGAGTGGGGCATACACACAGGATGGAGAAGGATACAAACAGGAGAGAGGGGATACACACAGAAGTAGAAGGATAAAAACAGGAGGGAGGAAGGTACACAATAAAGAGAGGAGGACACAGACAGAAGAGAGGAGGATAAACGCAGGAGGGAGGAAGATACACACAAAATAGAGGATGATACACACAGGAGAGAGGAGAATACACACAAAAGAGAAAAGAATACACACAGGAGACAGAAGGATACACACAGGAGAGAGAGGAAAACACACAGGAGAAGGGGAAACACACAGCAGAGAAAAAGATACACACAGGAGACAGGGATACAGAAAGAAGGAAGTTGGATACACACAGGAGAGTGGGGGATACATACAGGAAAGAGGGGAATACACACAAGGGAGAGGGGCATACGCACAGGAGAGAGGAGAAAACACAAAGGTGAGAGGGGATTACACACAGGAAAAAGGAGTATGCAAACAGGAGAGGGCAGCGTACACACAGAAGGGAGTGTGATACACACAGGAGAGAGGAGGATACACACAGGAGAGAGAAGAATACACACAAAGAACAACAGGATACACACAGGAGACAGAAGGATACACACAGGACAGAGAGGGATACACAGGAGAGGGGTATACACACAGCAGAGTAAAAGATACACACAGGAGACAGGGATACAAAACGAAGAAAGTTAGATACACACGACAGAGGGGGATACACACAGGAAACAGGGGAATACACACAAGAGGGAGGGGCATACACAGGAGAGAGAGAATACACAAAGGAGAGAGGGGGGTACACACAGAAAAAAGGGGGATACACACAGGAGAGTGGGGATACACACAGAAGAGAGGGATACACACAGGAGAGAGAAAAATACACACAGGAGAGAAGAGGATACACACAGAGAGAGGAAGATACACACAGGAGAGAGAGGAAACACACAAGAGAGAGGGGATACACACAGGAGAGAGGAGGATACACACAGGAGAGAGAAGAATACACACAAAGAACAACAGGATACACACAGGAGACAGAAGGATACACACAGGACAGAGAGGGATACACAGGAGAGGGGTATACACACAGCAGAGTAAAAGATACACACAGGAGAGAGGATACACACAGGAGAGTGGAAGATACACACGACAGAGGGGGATACACACAGGAAACAGGGGAATACACACAAGAGGGAGGGGCATACACACAGGAGAGAGAATACACAAAGGAGAGAGGGGGTACACACAGAAAAAAGGGGGATACAAACAGGAGAGTGCGGCATACACACAGAAGGGAGTGGGATACACACAGGAGAGAGAAGAATACACACTGGAGAAAGAGGCTACACACATGAGAGAGGAAGATACACAAAGAAGAGAGGAAAACACACAAGAGAGAGGGGGATACACACAGGAGAGAAAAGGATACACACAGAAGAGGTGCATACACACAAGAGAGAGGGGAATACACCCGAGAAAGAGAAGAATACACACAAGAGAGGGGCATACGCACAGGAGAGAGGAGAATACACAAAGGAGAAAAGAAAAATACACACAGGATATAGGAAGATACACACAGGCGAGAAAAAATACACACAGGAGAGAGGAGAATACACACAGGGGAGAGGAGAATACACACGAGAGAGGAGGATACACACAGGAGAGAAAAGGATACACACAGGAGAGGTGCATACACAGGAGAGAGGGGGATACACACAGGAGATTGGGATTCACACAGAAAACAGGGTAATACACACAGGAGAGAGTGGGATACATTCAGTAGTGGGGGATACACACAGAAGAGAGTGGGATACACACAAAAGAGAGTGAAATACACACAAGAGAGAGAGGGATACACACAGGAGAGAGGAAGATACACACAGGAGAGAGGGGAATACACACAGCAAAAATAAAGATAAAAACAGGAGAGTGTGGCATACACAAAAAACGAAGGGGGATACACGCAGGAGAGAGGAAGATACACACAGGGGAAGGGGGATACACACAAGAGAGAAAAGGATACACAAAAGAGAGGAGGCTACACACAGGAGAAAGGAGGATAAACAAACGAGAGGGGGAAACACACAGGAGAAAGGAGGATACACACAGGCGAGGGAGATGCACACAGAAGATGGGGGGATACACACAGGAGAGAGGGTGATACACAGAGGAGAGGGGGATACACAAAAAAGGGAGTGGCATACACACAGGAGAGAGGAAGATACACAGGAGAGAGGGGATACACACAGGAGAAAAAGGATACACACAGGAGAGAGGATACACACAAGAAAAGGAGGATACACGCAGGAGAGAGGAAGATACACACAGGGGAAGGGGGATACACACAAGAGAGAAAAGGATACACACAAAAGAGAGGAGGCTACACACAGGAGAAAGGAGGATAAACAAACGAGAGGGGGAAACACACAGGAGAAAGGAGGATACACACAGGCGAGGGAGATGCACACAGAAGATGGGGGGATACACACAGGAGAGAGGGTGATACACAGAGGAGAGGGGGATACACAAAAAAGGGAGTGGCATACACACAGGAGAGAGGAAGATACACACAGGAGAAAGGGGGGATACACACAGGAGAGAGGGGGATACACACAGGAGATTGAGGCATACACACAGGAGGGTAGAAGATACACACAAGAGAGAGGGGGATACACACAGGAAAAGAAGAATAAATACAGGAGAGAGGAAGATACACACAAATGAGTGGAGAATACAGACAGAAAAAAAGAAGGTTAAACGCAGGAGAGAGGAGGATACACACAGGAGAGAGAAGGATACACACAAGAAAGAGGAGGATACACGCAGGAGAAAGAAGGATACACACAGGAGAGAGGGGGATACACACAAAAGAGGGGAATACATACTGGAGAGAGGAGGATACACACAGGAGAAAAAGGATACACACAGGAGAGTGGAAGATACGCACAAAAGAGTGGAGGATACACACATGAGAGAGGGGGATACACACAGGAAAGAGGGGGATACACACAGAAGAGGGGTGATACACACAGGAGAGAGGATGGTACACACAGGAGAGAGGGGGATACACACAGGAGAGAGGAGGATACACAAAGGAGAGGGAAATACACACAAAAGAGAGAGGGATACACGGAAAAAAAGAGAATATACGCAGGAGAGAGAAGGATAAACACAGTAGAGGGGGATATACACAGAAGAGAGGGGCATACACACAGGAGAGTGAGATACACACAGGAGAAAAAGGGATAGACACAGGAGAGGGGAGAAAACACACAGGAGAGGGGGATACCAACGTGAGAACAGGGTGTACACACAGAAGAGAAAAGGATACACAAAACAGAGAGGAGGATACACACTGGAGAGAGAGAATACACACAGGAGAGAAGGGGGATACACACAGGAAAGAGGGGAAATACACACAGGAGAGTGGGGGTATACACACACGAGAGAGAAGGGATACACACGAGAGAGGAGGATACACACAGAAGAGAAAAATATACACACAGAAGAGGGGGATACACACAATAGAGAGGAGGATACGGGAGGTAGCAAGATGCCGTCGTAGAGGCGACTCAGGATTGAAGATCTCAGTGAAGACGCAGAGGGTGAGTTTTAGCCGCATTGTCCGATCGGACCTTTTTTGCCCACAGAACATTGAAAGTCCCAGGTGTGGGAGAGACACGGGACGCTAGCACAGCCGGCTCGTGAGGCTGCTTCGGCCGGGCCGGCGCCACAGCACAGGGGCACCCGGCACAAAACCCACTGGTCTGGGTGCCCTGTTAAACCGGCAATCTGAGATTTGGAAGGGCAGATTGGCATGTCCATCTTATTGAACGGGACTTGGACAATGAGCCAGACCAGGAGATACCTGGGAAACATGATATGAGCTGGTGCAGTGGGCAGTGGCATGGGAGATCGCACGGGTCCCAGTCCCCTATCAGCAGGCTACTGAAGCGCCAGTGAGAGAGTCGACCATTCAGCTTGGGGAGAGGAAAAGAGAGAGAGAGAGAGAGGACAGACTCTGAGGCAGGGAGCTGGGTGATGGGGCTCGGCGGGTCCCACCCTCACGGGGACAAGCAGGGCAGCGATTGGAGGCGCTCCAGGCTGAGAGTTTTGCTGCCGGCATCTAGGACAGTGCAGCCCGGTGGGGGAGGGGCGTCTGGCACTATGGATGCAATCCGCCCCTACTGAAGTACCACCCAGGGCTGAAGCAGCCTGCCGTTGCCGAGGCAAACTGCCATAACAGAAAGACTCCACCAAGATGGCGGAGCGCCCCAAAGCAAAACGGAGGCTGTGGCAGCAGGGCGGACCCACGCTAGCAGGGTGGAGCCCCGGCAGGCAAATAGTGAATAGACTGCCTCCTAGCTGGGCAGGACAGTGCAACAGATACTCATAAAGAAAGCCCCAACTCCCTGAGACAAATCATCTAAAAGGAAAAAAAGGGGGGGTTATGAGTTCTGTTGCAGCAGACATAGATACATCCTCCCAACATCTCTGAATGAACAACGGAGCTCACAGCTCAGTACTAGAGCTCCTATAAAGCACAGAACATCTCCTCAAGCAGCTGCCTGACCCCTGTATATCCAAAGAGTCACCCCAAAGAATCACCCCAAAAAGGACTAATCAGACTGACATTTGGTGGGCAGCATTCTGGAACAAAGATAGCAGAAAGAAGAAACTGGTAGCATCCCTCACTGTTCCGCAGCTGCTACAGGTGTACCCCAGACAAGCAGGGCCTGGAGTGGACAGCAGCACTCGTACAGCAGAGGGGCTAAACCATTAGAAGGAAAACTAAGTAACAGAAATACTTCATCATCAACAATCTGGGCGTCCACTCGGAGACCCAATTGAAAAATCAGCAACTACTAAGACGACAGGTGAATAAATCCATACAGATGGGAAAAAAACAGCGCAAAAAGAAAAAAAACACCCGAAACCAAAACACCTCACCTCCTACAAAGGACCAAAACTCCTCACCAGCAAGGGAACAAAGAAGGACGGAGAATGAGTGTGATGAAATGACGGAATCAGACTTCAGAAAGTGGATAATGAGAAACTTCAGTGAGCTAAAAGAACATGTTCTCAATCAGTGCAAAGAAGCTAAGAACCTTGAAAAAAGATTTGAAAAAAGATTCGAGGAAATGATAACAAGAATGGACAATTTAGAGAGGAATAAGAATGAATTGAAGGAGCTGAAAAACACAACACGAGAACTTCGCGAAGCATGCACAAGTTTCAACAGCCGAATTGACAAAGCAGAAGAAAGAATATCAGAAGTCGAAGATCAAGTCAATGAAATAAAATGAGAAACCAAGATTAAAGAAAAAAGGGCAAAAAGAAATGAACAAAATCTCCAAGAAATGTGGGACTATGTGAAGAGACCCAACCTACGTTTGATAGGTGTACCAGAATGTGATGAAGAGAATGAATCCAAGCTGGAGAACACTCTTCAGAATATTATCCAGGAAAATTTCCCCAACCTAGCAAGACAGATCAATACTCAACTTTAGGAAATACAGAGAACACGACAAAGATGCTCTGCAAGAAGAGCAACCCCAAGGCACGTAATTGTCAGATTCACCAGGGTTGAAATGAAGGAGAAAATACTAAGGGCAGCCAGAGAGAAAGGTCGGGTCACCCAAAAAAGGGAAGCCCATCAGACTCACAGCAGATCTCTCAGCAGAGACTACAAGCCAGAAGAGAGTGGGGACCAATATTCAACATCCTTAAAGAAAAGAACTTTCAACCCAGAATTTCATATCCAGCCAAACTGAGCTTCATAAGTGAAGAAAAAATAAAATTCTTCATGAACAAGCAAGTACTCAGAGATTTTGTCACCACTAGGCCTGCTTTACAAGAGCTCCTGAAAGAGGCACTACACATAGAAAGAAACAACCAGTACCAGCCATCCTAAAAGCATACCAAATGCTAAAGACCATCAACAAAATGAAGAATCTACATGAACTAATGGGCAAAACAGCCAGCTAGCATCAAAATGGCAGTATCAAATTCACACATAACAATATTAACCCTAAATGTAAATGGGCTAAATGCGCCAATCAAAAGACACAGACTGGCAAATTGATAAAACAAAACCTATCGGTGTGCTGTATCCAGGAAACCCACCTCACATGCAAAGATACACAAAGGCTCAAAATAAAGGATGGAGGAAGATTTACCAAGCAAATGGAGAGCAAAAAGCAGGAGTTGCAATTTCATCTCAGATAAAATAGACTTTAAAGCAACAAAGATCAAAAGGACAAAGAAGGTCATTACATAATGGTAAAAGGATCGATACAACAAGAAGAGCTAACGATTCTAAATATATATGGACCCAATGCAGGAGCACCCAGATATATAAGGCAAGTTTTAATGACTTACAAAGAGACTTAGACTCCCACACAATAATAGTGGGAGACTTTAACACTCCACTGTCAATAGCAGACAGATCAACCAGACAGAAAATTAACAAGGATATCCAGGACTTGAACTCAGACCTGGAACAAGCAAACCTGATAGACATTTACAGAACTCTCCACCCCAAATCCACAGAATATACATTCTTCTCAGCACCACATCACACCTACCCAAAATTGACCACATAATTGGAAGTAAAGCACTCAGCAAATGCAAAACAACAGAAATCATAACAAACAGTCTCTCAGACCATAGTGCAATCAAGTTGGAACTCAGAATTAGAAAATAACTCAGAACCGCACAGCTTCATGGAAACTGAACAACTGGTTTTGAATGTTGATTGATAAACAATGAAATGAAGGCAGAAATAAAGAAGTTCTTGAAACCAATGAGAATGAAGACACAACGTACCAGAATCTCTGGGACACATTTAAAGCAGTCTGTAGAGGAAAATATATAGCAATAAGTGCCCACATGAGAAGAGTGGAGAGATCCAAAATTGACACCCTATCGTCAAAATTGAAAGAGCTAGAGGAGCAAGATCAAAAAGCTCAAAACCTAGCCAAGACAAGAAATAACTAAGATCAGAGCAGAACTGAAGGAGATAGAGACAAGAAAACCTTCAAAAATCAATAAATCTAAGAGCTGGTTTTTTGAAAAGATCAACAAAATAGACAGACCACTAGCCAGACTGATAAAAAAGAAAAGAGAGAACAACCAAATAGATGCAATAAAAAACGATAATGGGAAATCACCACAGATTCCACAGAAATTCAAACCATCATCAGAGAATACTACAAACAACTCTATGCACATAAACTAGTAAACCAGGAAGAAATGGATACCTGGACGCCTGTGTCCTCCCAAGCCTAAACCAGGAGGAAGCCGAAACTATGAATAGACCAATAACAAGGTCTGAAGTTGAGGCAGCAATTAAGAGCCTACCACACAAAAAGCCCAGGTCCAGATGGGTTCACAGCTGAATTCTACCAGACACACAAAGAGGATCTGGTACCATTTTTCTGAAACTATTCCAAATAATCCAAAAAGAGGGAACCTTCCCAAATTATTTTATGAGACCAACATCATCCTGATACCAAAACCTGGCAGAGACTCAACAAGAAAAGAAAACTTCAGGCCAATATCCATGATGAACATAGATGCAAAATCTTCAATAAAATACTGGCAAACCGATTGCAACAGCACATTAAAAACTTATCCATCATGATCAAGTAGGATTCATCCTGGGATGCAAGGCTGGTTCAACATATGCAAGTCTATAAATGTAATTCACCACATAAACAGAAGCAAAACAAAACCACATGATTATCTCAATTGATGCAGAGAAGGCATTTGACAAAATTCAACAGCCTTTATGCTAAAACCTCAATAAACTTGGTATTGATGGAACATATCTCAAAGTAATAAAAGCTATTTATGACAAACCAACAGCCAATATCATACTGAATGGGCAAAAACTGGAAGCATTCCCTTTGAAATCCGGCACGAGACAAGGATGCGCTTTCTTACCACTCCTATTCAACGTAGTACTGGAAGTTCTAGCCAGAGCAATCAGGCAAGAAAAAGAAATAAAGGGTATTCAAGTAGAAAAGGTGGAAGCCAAATTGTCTCTATTTTCAGACGACATGATAATATACCTAGAAGACCCCATCACCTCAGCCCAAAAGCTCCTGCAACTGATAAGCAACTTCAGCAAAGTCTCAGGATATAAAATCAATGTGCAAAAATCACAAATATTCCTATACACCAATAACAGACTTAAAGAGAATCAAATCAAGAATAAACTGCCATTCACAATAGCTACAAAGAAAATAAAATACCTAGGAATACAACTCACAAGGAATGTAAGGGACCTCTTTAAGAAAAACTACAAACCACTGCTCAACGAAATAAGAGAGGACACAAACAGATGGAGAAACATTTCATGTTCGTGGTTAGGAAGAATCAATATCGTGAAAATGGCTATACTGCCCAAAGTAATTTACACAATCAACGCTATCCCCATCAAACTACCATTGAATTTCTTTACAGAACAGGAAAAAAACACCATGAACTTCATATGGAACCAAAAGAGAGCCCGCATAGCTAAGTCCATTCTAAGCAATAAGAACACAGCGGGAGGCATCACACTACCAGACTTCAAACTATACTACAAGGCCACAGTAATCAAAACAGCATGGTACTGGTACCAAAACAGAGATGTGGACCAATGGAATAGAACAGAGGCATCGGAGGCAACACAACATTTCTACAACCATATAATCTTTGATAAACCAGACAAAAACAGTCAATGGGAAAAGGATTCCCTGTTTAATAAATGGTGTTGGGAAAACCGGCTATCCATGTGCAGAAAGCAGAAACTGGACCCCTTCCTGACACCTTACACTAAAATTAACTCCAGATGGATTAAAAACTTAAACATAAAACCTGACACCATAAAAACCCCAGAAGAAAATCTAGACAAAACCATTCAGGACATAGGAGTAGGCAAGGAGTTCATAACCAAAACATCAAAAGCATTGCCAACAAAAGCCAAAATAAACAAATGGGACCTAATAAAACTCCACAGCTTCTGCATGGGAAAAGAAACAGTCACTAGAGTGAATCGGCAACCATCAGAATGGGAAAAAATCTTTGCAGTTTACACATCTGACAAAGGGCTGATATCCAGAATTTACAAAGAACACAAACAGATTTACACACAAAAAACAAACAAGCCCATTCAAAAATGCGCAAAGAATATGAAAAGACACTTTACAAAAGAAGACATACATGAGGCCAACAAACACATGAAAAAATGCTCCTCATCACTGGTCATTAGAGAGATGCAAATCAAAACCACATTGAGATACCATCTCACGCCAGTTAGAATGGCGATCATTAAAAAATCTGGAGACAGCAGATGCTGGAGAGGATGTGGAGAAATAGGAACACTCTTACACTGTTGGTGGGAGTGTAAATTAGTTCAACCATTGTGGAAGATAGTGTGGCGATTCCTCAAGGACCTAGAAATAGAAATTCCATTTGACCCAGCAATCCCATTACTGGGTATATATCCAAAGAACTATAAATCGTTCTACTATAAAGACACATGCACACGAATGTTCATTGCAGCACTGTTTACAATAGCAAAGAACTGGAACCAACCCAAATGCCCAACGATGATAAACTGGACTGGGAAAATGTGGCACATATACACTATGGAATATTATGCAGCAATCAAAAATGATGGGTTTGTGTCCTTTGTAAGGACATGGATGAATCTGGAGAACATCATTCTCAGCAAACTGACACAAGAACAGAAAAAGAAATACCGCATATACTCACTCATAGGTGGGTGGAAAAAATGAGAACACATGGACACCAAGAGGGGGTCTTCTATACACTGGGGTCTATTGGGGGGAATGGGGAAGGGACAGTGGGGGCGGCTGGGGAGGGATAGCCTGGGGATGAATGCCAAGTATGGGTGAAGGGGAGGAAGGCAGCAAAGCCCACTGCCATGTGTGCACCTATGCAACTATCTTGCACGTTTTGCACATGTACCCCAAAACCTATAATGCAATAAAAATTTAAAAAATTAAAATAAAAATAAAAGAAGAGTTAATCTAAAAAAAAAATCTGGAGACAGCAGATGCTGGAGAGGATGTGGAGAAATAGGAACACTCTTACACTGTTGGGAGTGTAAGTTAGTTCAACCATTGTGGAAGAGAGTGTGGCGATTCCTCAGGGACCTAGAAATAGAAATTTCATTTAACCAAGCAATCCCATTACTTGGTATATATCCAGAGGACTATAAATGGTTCTACTATAAGGACTCATGCACACAAATGTTCATTGCAGCACTGTTTACAATAGCAAAGACCTGGAACCAACCCAAATGCCCATCGATGATAGACTGGACTGGGAAAATGTGGCACATATACACCATGGAATATTATGCAGCAATCAAAAATGATGAGTTTGTGTCGTTTGTAAGAACATGGATGAATCTGGAGAACATCATTCTCAGCAAACTGACACAAGAACAGAAAAGAAATACCGCATATACTCACCATAGGTGGGTGGAAAAATGAGAACACATGGAAACAGGGAGCGGTCTACTACACACTGGGGTCTATAGGGGGGAATGGGGGAGGGACAGAAGGGGTGCTGGGGACGGATAGCCTGGGGATAAATGCCAAGTGTGGGTGAAGGGGAGGAAGGCAGCAAAGCCCACTGCCATGTGTGCACCTATGCAACTATCTTGCACGTTTTGCACATGTACCCCAAAACCTATAATGCAATAAAAATTTAAAAAATTAAAATAAAAATAAAAGAAGAGTTAATCTAAAAAAAAAATCTGGAGACAGCAGATGCTGGAGAGGATGTGGAGATAGGAACACTCTTACACTGTTGGGAGTGTAAGTTAGTTCAACCATTGTGGAAGAGAGTGTGGCGATTCCTCAGGGACCTAGAAATAGAAATTTCATTTAACCAAGCAATCCCATTACTTGGTATATATCCAGAGGACTATAAATGGTTCTACTATAAGGACTCATGCACACAAATGTTCATTGCAGCACTGTTTACAATAGCAAAGACCTGGAACCAACCCAAATGCCCATCGATGATAGACTGGACTGGGAAAATGTGGCACATATACACCATGGAATATTATGCAGCAATCAAAAATGATGAGTTTGTGTCGTTTGTAAGAACATGGATGAATCTGGAGAACATCATTCTCAGCAAACTGACAGAAGAACAGAAAAGGAAATACCACATATTCTCACTCATAGGCGGGTGAGAAAAAATGAGAACACATGGAAACAGGGAGCGGTCTACTACACACTGGGGTCTATAGGGGGAATGGGGGAGGGACAGAAGGGGTGCTGGGGACGGATAGCCTGGGGATAAATGCCAAGTGTGGGTGAAGGGGAGGAAGGCGGCAAAGCACACTGCCATGTGTGTACCTATGCAACTATCTTGCACGTTCTGCACATGTACCCCAAAACCTATAGTGCAATAAAAATTAAAAAAATAGTGTGGGTGAAGGGGAGCAAGGCAACGAAAGATACTGTCATGTGTGTACCTATGCAACTATCTTGCACGTTCTGCACATGTACCCCAAAACGTATAATGCAAAGAAAATTTTAAAAATTTTAAAAAAGAGAGAATACACACAGGAGAGAGGAGTTTACACACAAAAGAGAGCAGGATACACACCGGAGATAGAAAGATACACACAGGAGAGAAGGGGATATACACAGGAGAGTGGTGATACACACAGGAGAGTGGTGATACACACAGGAGAGAGGAGGGTACACACAGAGAGGGGCATAAACACAGAAATAAGGAATAAACAGGAGAAAGGGAAATACACACAGGAAAGAGGAGGATACAAACAGAAAAGGGGGATACACACAGGAAAGAGGGGCATACACACAGAAGAGAGGAGGATACACAAAGAAGAGAGAAGGATACAACCAGGAGAGAGGTGATACACACAGAAGAAAAAGAAATACACAAAGAAGAAAGGGGGGATACACAGAGGAGAGAAAGGATTTAAACGCAGGACAGAGGGGGAAAACACACAGGGGAGAGAAAGGATACACACAAGAAACAGGAGGATACACACAGAAGAGAAGAGGATACACACAAAAGAGAGGAGAATACACAAAGGAGAGAGGAGGATTCACACATGAGAGAAAAGAATACACACCGGAGAGGGGCATACACACAGGAGAGAGAAGGATACACACAGGAGAGTTGTATGCACACAGGAGACAAGGAAATACACACAGGAGAGAGAGGAATACACATAGGACTGGGGATACACACAGGAGAGAGAGGAATACACACAAGAGAGAGGGGCATACACACAACAGAGAGGGTGATACACACAGGAGAGGTTGAAGATATACAAAGGAGAATGGAGGATACACGCATGAGAGAGAAGGATACACAGGAGAGAGAATGATACACACAGGACAGAGGGCGTTACACACAGGGGAGAGGGGGTATACACACAGTATATAGGAGGATACACACAAAAGACAGGAGAATACATACAGGAGAGAGGAGCATACACACAAAAGAAAGATACACACAGAATAGAGGGGGATACACACAAGAGAGAGGGGGATACACACAGGTGAGGGAGATACACCAATGGGAGAGGGGCATACACACAGAAGACAGGAGGATACACACAACAGAGAAAAGGATCCACACAGGGGAGGGGAGGATACACAAAGGAGAGAGGAGAATACACATTGGAGAGAGGTGGATACACAGAGGAGAGAAGAGAATACACACAGGAGAGAGGAGGATACACACAGGAGAGAGGTGGATACACACAGGAGAAAATAGAATATATACAGGAGAAGAACGGATACACACAGGAGAGAGGAGGATACACACAAAAGTGGGCGATAAACACAGAACAGAGAGGGATCCACACAGGAGAGTTTGGAATACACATAGGAGAGAGGGGATACACACAAGAGAAAGGCATACACACATGAGAGAGGAGAATACACGCAGGAGAGACGAGGATACAGGAAGCTGAGAGGAGGATACCCAAAGGAGAGAGGGAGATACACAAAGGAGAGGGTGATACACAGGAGAGTGGGGGGATACACACAAGAGAAAAAAATACACACAGGAGAGAGGAGGATACACACAAAAGAGAGGAGGATACACACAAAAGCGAGGGATACACACAGGAGAGAGGAGGATACACACAGGAGAAAGGGGCATACACACAGGAGAGTGGGGATACACAGAAGAAAAAGGGGGATACACACAGGGGAAAGGGATACAACAAGGAGAAGGGGATACACACAGAAGGGAGAAAGATGCAAACAGGAGAGAGGGAGATACACAGAGAAAAGAGGAAGATACACCCAAGAGAGAGAAGGATACACACAAAAGACGGGGGTTAAAAACAAAATAGAGGAAGATACACACAGCAGA
The DNA here is from genome assembly GCA_021498475.1 of Saguinus midas. Taxonomy (NCBI): domain Eukaryota; kingdom Metazoa; phylum Chordata; class Mammalia; order Primates; family Cebidae; genus Saguinus; species Saguinus midas. The sequence continues at coordinate 51,792 of JAKFGQ010000042.1, read as the reverse complement.
GTGAGGAATACACACAGGAGAAAGGGAGATACACAGAGAAGATAAGGGTATACACATAGGGGAGAAGGGTACACACAGGACAGAGAAAGATACACATAGGAGAGAAGAGGATAAACACAGGAGAGGGGGATACACAAAAAATAGAGGGAAATACGCAAGAGTGAAAAATACACAGAGGAGAGAGGGAGATACACAAGGGACAGAGGGAAAGAAACACAGAAGAGTGAAATACATATAGGAGGGAGGAGCATACACACAGGAGAGGGGAGGATACACGCAGGAAAGAGGAAGATACACACAAAAGAGAGGAGGATACACAAAAAATAGAAAATGATACACACAGGAGAGAGGGCGATACATACAGGAGAGAGAAGGGATAAACACAGGAGAAAAGAGGATACACACAGTAGAGAGGAGAATACACACAGGAGAGAGGAGGATACAAACAAGAGAGAGGAGGATACACACAGGAGAGAGGAGGATACACACAGGAGAGAGAAGGATACACACAGGAGAGAGGAGTATACACACATGTGAAAAGAGGATACACACAAGAGAGAGGAAGATACACAAAGGAGAGTGGGGGATACACACAGAAGAGAGTTTGATACACAAAATTGTAGGGGGATAAACAAAAAAGAGAAGAGGATACACACAGAAGAGAGGAGGATACACACAGGAGAAAGAAGGATACCTATAGCAGAGAGGTGGATACACACAAAAGAGAGGGGGATACACACAGGAGAGGGAAATACACACAATATAGAGGAGGGTACACACAGAAGAGAAAGGATACACACAGGAGAGAGAAGGATACACAGAGCAGAGAGAAAGATACACACAGAAGAAGAGGATACACACAGAACAGAGAAGAATACACACAGGAAAGAGGAGGATACACACAGGAGAGGAAGATACACACAGGAGAGGAAGATACACACAGGAGAGGAAGATACACACAGGAGAGAGAAGCATACACACAGGAGAGAGGAGGATACACACAGAATAGAGAAAAATACACACAAGAGAGATGAAATAAACACAGGAGAGGGAAAATACACAAAAGAGAGAAGAAAATTTACACAGGAGAGTGGAGGATACACACAGGATAGAGGAACATACACACAGGAGAGAGGAGGAAACACACAGTAAATAGGAGGATAAACAAAGGAAAGAGGAGGATACACACAGAAGAGAGGAGGATACACACAGGAAAGAGGAGGATACACACAGGTGGATGGAGGATACACGCAGGAGAGAGGAGAATACAAACAAAAGAGATGGGGATACACACATGAGAGAGGGGAATACACACAGGAAGCTAATACACACAGAAGAGAGGAGGGTACATACAGGAGAGAAGAATACACACAGGACAGAGGGACATACACACAGGAGAGAGGAGGATACACACAGGATATAGGAAGATACACACAGGACAGAGGGGGATACACACAGGAGAGAAGAAGGATACACACAGGAAAGAAGAAGATACACACAAGAAACAGAAGGATACACACAAGACAGAGGAGGATACACATAAAAGAAAGAAGAAAACACACAGGGGAGAGGAAGATACACACAGGAGAAAAAACGATACACACAGGAGAGAGAAAGATACACACAGGTGAAAGAAAATACACACAGGAGAAAAGAAAATACACACAGAAGAGAGGGTGATACACACAGGAGGGATGGGGATACACACAGTTGGAGGAGGATACACACAAGAGAGAGAAGAATGCACACAAAATAGAGAAGAATACACACATGAGAGAGAAAATACACACAGGAGAGAGGAAGATACTAACAGGAGAGTGTGGCATACACACAGCAGGGAGAAGGATACACACAAGAGAGAGGGATATACACACAGGGGGAGAGAGATAAACACAGGAGAGAGGAGGATACACACAGGAGAGAGGAGGATACAAAGAGACTGGAGGATACACACAGGTGACGAAGATACACACAGGAGAATGGGTGTACACACTGGCGAGAGGAAAGAAACACACAGGAGAGTGGGGAATACACACAGGAGAAAAGAAAATACACACAGAAGAGAGGGTGATACACACAGGAGGGATGGGGATACACACAGTTGGAGGAGGATACACACAAGAGAGAGAAGAATGCACACAAAATAGAGAAGAATACACACATGAGAGAGAAAATACACACAGGAGAGAGGAAGATACTAACAGGAGAGTGTGGCATACACACAGCAGGGAGAAGGATACACACAAGAGAGAGGGATATACACACAGGGGGAGAGAGATAAACACAGGAGAGAGGAGGATACACACAGGAGAGAGGAGGATACAAAGAGACTGGAGGATACACACAGGTGACGAAGATACACACAGGAGAATGGGTGTACACACTGGCGAGAGGAAAGAAACACACAGGAGAGTGGGGAGATACACACAGGAGAGAGGAGGGATACACACAGGAGAAAGGAGGATACACAGAAGACAGGAAGATACACACAGGAGAAAGGAAGATACATAGAAAAGAGAAAAGAATACACAAAGAAGAGAGAAGGATACACACAAGAGAGAGGGGATACTCACAGTAGAGAAAGGGATACACACGAGAGAAAGGTGGATACACACAGGTGAGTAAGATACACGCAAAAGAGAGGAGCATACACACAGGAGAGAGGAGAATACACACAGGAGAAAAAATACACACAGGAGAGAGGAGGATACACACAAGAGAGAGGAGGATAAATACAGGTGAAAGGAGGATACACACAGAAGAGAGGAAATACACACAGGAGAGATTGGGATACACACAGGAAAAGGGGAAAACACAGAAGAGAGGAAAATACACACAGGAGTGAGGAGAATACACACAAATGAGAGGAGGATACACACAAAAGACAAAAAAACACAAAAGAGAGGGGCATACACACAAGAGAGGGTGATACAGAAGAGTGGGGGATACACTCAGGAGACTTTGATACACACAGGAGAGAGGAGGATACGCACAGGAGAAAAGGGGATACACACAGAAAAGAGGAGGATACACACAAAGGAAAGGAGGATAAAAACAGGAGAGAAGAGTGTACACAAAGGAGAAAGGAGGATACAAACAGGACAGAGGGGATACACACAGGACAGAGGGTGATACCCACAGGAGAAACAAGGGTTGCACAAAAAAACAGAGGGGTAACACACTAAAGAGAGGAGGATAAACACAGGAGAGAGGAGGGACACACACAGGAAAAGGGGAAAACACAGAAGAGAGGAAAATACACACAGGAGTGAGGAGAATACACACAAATGAGAGGAGGATACACACAAAAGACAAAAAAACACAAAAGAGAGGGGCATACACACAAGAGAGGGTGATACAGAAGAGTGGGGGATACACTCAGGAGACTTTGATACACACAGGAGAGAGGAGGATATGCACAGGAGAAAAGGGGATACACACAGAAAAGAGGAGGATACACACAAAGGAAAGGAGGATAAAAACAGGAGAGAAGAGTGTACACAAAGGAGAAAGGAGGATACAAACAGGACAGAGGGGATACACACAGGACAGAGGGTGATACCCACAGGAGAAACAAGGGTTGCACAAAAAAACAGAGGGGTAACACACTAAAGAGAGGAGGAAAACACACAGGAGAGAGGAGGGACATACACAGGAAAGAGTAGGATACACACAGGAGAGAGAAGGATACACACAGGAGAGAGGACGAAACATACAAGAAAGAGGAGTATACAGACAAGAGAGAGAAGGACACACAAAGGAAAGAAAATGATACACACAAGAGAGGAGGATACACACAGGAGAGAGGAGGATACAAATAGGAGAGAGGCATACACACAGGAGAGAAAAGAAAACACACAAGAGAGGTGGATACACACAGGAGAGAGGGGAATACACACAGGAGAGTGGGATACACACAGGAGAGAGGGGGATACACAAAAGAGAAAGTGGGAAACACACAGGACAGAGGTGGATAAACAGGTGAGGAAGATACACACAAAAGAGAGGGGCATACACACAGGAGAGAGGAAGATACACACAGGAGAAAAGAAAATACAGATTGGAGAGAGAATACACACAAGAGAGAGGATGATACACACAGGAGAGAGGAGGATAAACACAAAAGAGAGAAGGATACACATAGGTGAAAAAAGAATACACACAGGAGAGTGGGGATACACACAGGAGAAAGGGGGATACACACGGGGGAAAGGGTAAACACAGAATAGAGGAAGATACACAAAAGAGAGAACAGACAAAGGAGAGAGGTGGATACACACAGGAGAGAGGGGGACACACAAAGAAGAGAGGGGATACACAGAGGAGAGGGTGATACACACTGGAGAGAGGAGGATACACACTTGAGAGGGTGATACACATAGGAAAGAGGAGGATACACACAGGAGAAAAGGGAATACACAAAAAAGAGAGGGGAATACACATAAAGAGAGGAGGATACACAAAGGAGAAAGGAGGATACACACAGTAGAGGAAAGAAACACACAGAAGATAGAAAGATACACACAGGAGAGTGGGGAATACACACAGGAGAAGGGGGATACACACAGGAGAGAGAGAGATACACACAGGAATAGGGGAATACACACAAGAGAGAGGAGGATACACACAAAAAGTGAAGGATACACACAGGATAGAGGAGGATACACACAGGAGAGGGGGATACACACAGGAGAGAGAAAGGTACACACAGGAGAGAAAGATACACAGAAGAGAGAGGGGGATACACACAAGAGAAAGAAGGATACACACAGGAGAGAAGATACACACAGGAGAGAGTGGCATACACACAGGAGAGAAAAAGATACACGCAGGAGAGAGGGGGACACACGCAGAAGAAAGAAGGATACACACAGGAGAGGGGGGATACACACAGGAGAAATGGTGATATACACAGGACAGAGAGGGGAAACACACAAAATAGGAAAGGAAACACAAGAGAGAGAAAAATACACAAAGGAGAGGGGAGGATACACACAGGCCAGAGGAGGATACACAAAGGAGAGAGGAGAATACACACAGGAGAGAGAAGGATACAAACAGGAGAGAGGATGATACACACAAGAGAGAGGAGGATACACACAGGTGAAAGAAGAATACACACAGAAGAGAAAGGATACACACAGGAGGGAGGGGGATACACACAGGGGGAGGGGGTAAACACAGAAGAGACAAAAATACACACAGGAGTGAGGAAAATACACACAGGAGAGAGGAGGATACACACAGAAGAGAGGAAGAAACACACAGGAGAGAGAGGGATACACACAGTAGAAGGTGATACACACAGGAGAGAGGGGGATACACCCAGGAGAGGATGATACACACAGGAGAGAGGAGGATACACACAGAAAAAAAGGGGATACAAACAGGAAAGAGGGGATACACACAAAAGAGAGGAGGATACACGCAGGAGAGAAGAGGGTACACAAAGGAGAGAGGAGGATACAAACAGGACAGAGGGAATACACTCAGGAGAGAAGGTGATACACACAGGGAAAGGGGGGTTGCACAAAGACAGAGGGAGTAACAAAAAAGAGAGGGGGGAAACACACAGGAGAAAGGAGGGATACACACAGGGGAGAGGACGATACACAGGAGAAAGGAGGATACACACAGTTGAGAGGACTATACACACAATAGAGAGTATACAGACAAGAGAGAGGAGGATACACAAAGGAGAGAAAATGACACACACAAGAGTGAGAAGGATACACAAAAAAGAGAGGAGGATACAAATAGGAAAGAGGCATACCCACAGGAAAGAGAAGAATACACATGAGAGAGGTGGATACACACAGGAAACAGGGGGATACACAGAGGAGAGAGGGGGATACACACAAAAGAGAGTGGATACAGACATGAGAGAAATGGATACACACAGGAGAGAGGAGGATACATAGAAGAGACGAGGATACACACAGTAGAGAGAGGGATACACACAGGAGAAAGTGGGAAACACACAGGAGAGAGGTGGATACACACAACTGAGGAAGATACACACAAAAGAGAGGGGCATACACACAGGAGAGAGGAGATACACACAGGAGAAAGGAAAATGCACACTGGAGAGAGAATACACACAAAAGAGAGGATGATACACACAGGAGAGAGGAGTATACACACAAAAGAGAGGAGGATACAAATAGGAAAGAGGCATACCCACAGGAAAGAGAAGAATACACACGAGAGAGGTGGATACACACAGGAGACAGGGGGATACACACAGGAGAGAGTGGATACAGACATGAGAGAAATGGATACATACAGGAGAGAGGAGGATACATAGAAGAGATGAGGATACACACAGTGGAGAGAGAAATACACACAGGAGAAAGTGGGAAACACACAGGAGAGAGGTGGATACACACAAGTGAGGAAGATACACACAAAAGAGAGGGGCATACACACAGGAGAGAGGAGGATACACACAGGAGAAAGGAAAATGCACACTGGAGAGAGGAGAATACACACAAAAGAGAGGATGATACACACAGGAGAGAGGAGGATACACAAAAGAGAGGAGGATACAAATAGGAAAGAGGCATACCCACAGGAAAGAGAAGAATACACACGAGAGAGGTGGATACACACAGGAGACAGGGGGATACACACAGGAGAGAGTGGATACAGACATGAGAGAAATGGATACACACAGGAGAGAGGAGGATACATAGAAGAGATGAGGATACACACAGTGGAGAGAGGGATACACACAGGAGAAAGTGGGAAACACACAGGATAGAGGTGGATACACACAAGTGAGAAAGATACACACAAAAGAGAGGGGCATACACACAGGAAAGAGGAGATACACACAGGAGAAAGAAAATGCACACTGGAGAGAGGAGAATACACACAAAAGAGAGGATGATACACACAGGAGAGAGGAGGATACACACAAAAGAGAGGAGGATACACACAGGTGAAAAGAGGATACACACAGGAGAGTAGGGATACACACAGGAGGAAGGGAAATCCACAAAGTGGGAGGTGGTAAACACAGAAGAGAGGAGGATACACACAAAAGAGAGGAGAATACACACAGAAGAGAGGTGGATACACACAGGAGAAAGGGGGACACAGAAAGTAGAGAAGGGGATACACAGAGGAGAGGGTGATACACACTGGAGAGTGGGGGATACACACAGGAGAGGGTGATAAACACAGGAAAGAGGAGGATACACACAGGAGAAAAGAGGATACACAAAGAAGAGAGGAAGATACACACAGGAGAGAAAAGAATACACACAGGAGAGTGGGAAATACACACAGGAGAGAGGAGGATAAACAGATAAGAGATGGGGATACACACAGAGGAGAGAGGAGAATACACACAGGAGAGAGAATGATACACAGAAGAGAGGAGAGGATACACACAGGAAAGAGAAAGATACACACAGAAGAGAGAAGGATACACACAGGAGAGGGGATACACACAGGACAGAGGAGGATACACACAAAGGAGAGAGGAAATACACACAGGAAAGAGGAGGATACACAGAGGAGAGAGGAGGATACACAGAGGAGAGAAAAGGATTCACACAGGAGAGAGGGGATACACACAGAGAGAGGAGGATACACATAGGAGAGAGGAGATACACACAGGAGAAAGGAGGATACACACAGGAGATTGGAGGATACACACAAAAGAAAGGAGGATACACACAGGTGAGGAAGATACACACAAAAGAGAGGGGCATACACACAGGAGAAAGAAAAATACACACTGGAGAGAGGAGGATACACACAAGAGACAGGAGGATACACACAAAAGAGAGAAGGATATACACAGGTGAAAAAAGGATACACACAGGAGAGTAGGGATACACACAGGAGGGAGGGGGATACACACAGGGGGAGGGGGTAAGCACAGAAGAGAGAAGGATACACACAGAAGAGAGGTGGATACACACAGGAGAGAGGGGGACACACAAAGTAGAGAGGGGGAATACACAGAGGAGATGGTGATACACACTGGAGAGAGGGGGATAGACACAGGAGAGGGTGATACACACAGGAAAGAGGAGGATGCAAACAGAAGAAAAGGGGATACACAAAGGAGAGAGAGAGAGACATACACACAAAAGAGAGGAGGATACACACAGGAGAAAAGGGAACACAAACAGGAAAGAGGGAGATACACACAAAAAAGAGGAGGATACACACAGGAGAGAAGAGGGTACACAAAGGAGAGAGGAGGATACAAACAGGACAGAGGGGATACACACAGGAGAGAGGGTGATACACAAAGGAGAAAGGGGGGTTGCACAAGGGACAGAGGGGGTAACACAAAAGAGACAGGGGGAAACACACAAGAGAGAGGAGGGATACACACAAGAGAGAGGAGGATACACACAGTTGAGAGGACGATACACACAAGAGAGAAGAGTATACAGACAGGAGAGAGGAGAATACACAAAAAAGAGAAAATGATACACACAAGAGTGAGAAGGATACACACAGGAGAGAGGAGAATACAAATAAGAGAGAGGCATACACACAGGAGAGAGAAGAATACACACAATAGAGGTGAATACACACAGGAGAGTGAGATACACACAGGAGAGAGAAAAATACACACATGAGAGAAATAGATACACAAAGGAGAGAGGAGGATCCACACAGGAGTGAAGAGGAAACACACAGGAGAGAAAAGGATACACACAGAAGAGAGGATACACACAGGAGAGAGCAGGATACACACAGGGGAGAGAAGAATACACACAGGAGAGAAGACGATACAAAAAGGAGAGAGGACGATACACACAGGAGAGTGAGTCATACACACAGGAGATGGGGATGCACACAGGAGAGAATAGGATACACACAGGAGAGAGGAGGAAAACACACAGGAGAGAGGAGGATACACACAGGGAATAGGAGGATATACACAGGAGAAAGAAAAATACACACAGGGGAGAGTGGCATACACACAGAAGTGAGAAATACACACAGAAGAGTGGATGATACACACAGGAGAAAGGAGCATACACACAGAAAAGAAGAGGATACACAGAGGAGAGAGGAAGATGCACACAGAAGAGAGGAGAATACACACAGGAGAGAAAGAAATACACACAGGAGAGAGCAGGATACACACAGGGGAGAGAAGAATACACACAGGAGAGAAGACGATACAAAAAGGAGAGAGGACGATACACACAGGAGAGTGAGTCATACACACAGGAGATGGGGATGCACACAGGAGATAATAGGATACACACAAGAGAGGAAGAAACACCCAGGAGAGAGGGGCATACACACAGGAGAGAAAAGATCACAGGATTGAGGGACATACACCCAGGATAGAGGGATACACACAGGAGAGGAGGATACACACAGGAGAGAGGAATACACACAGGAGAGTGAATGATACACACAGGAGAGAGAAAGATACACACTAAAAGAGAATGATACACACAGGAGAGGGGGATACACACAGGAGAGTGGGAAATACACACAAGAGAGGGGGATACACACAGGAGAAAGAGGGGATACACAGAGGAGAGAAAAGGATACACACAGGAGAAAAGGATACACACAGGAGAGAGGAGAATGCACACAAGAGAGAGAAGAATACACACAGAAGAGAGGAAGGATACACACAGGAGAGACTGGGATACAAACAGGAGAAATGGGGATACACACAGGAGAAAGGATACATACAGGAGAGTTGGATACACACAGAAGAGTGGGGCATACACACAGGAGAGAGAAAATACACACAGGAGAGAGGGGGATACACACAGGAGAGAAGAGGATATACACAGGAGAGGAGGATACACAGGAGACAGGAGGATACACACAAAAAGAGGAGGATACAAACAGGAGAGAGAAGGATACACACAAAAGAGAGGAGGATACACACATGACAGAGGAGGATACAAACAGGAGAGAGGAGAATACACACAGGAGAGAGAAAGATACACACAGAAAAGTGGGGATACACACAGGAGAGAAGGATACACAAAGGAGAGAGGAGGATACACAGGAGAGAGGGATACACACAGGAGAGAGGGGATACACAGGAGAGAGAAGGATACACACAGGAGAGGAGAATACACACAGAAGAGTGGGGCATACACACAGGAGAGAGGAAGATACACAGGAGAGAGGAAATACACACAGGAGAGAGGGATACACACAGGAGAGAGGACAACACACACAGGAGAGAGGAAGATACACACAGGAGAGAGTGACATACACATAGAAGAGAGAAGGATACACACAGAAAGAGGAGGATACACAGAAGAGAGGAGGATACAAACAGAAGAGAGGGAAATACACACAGGAAAGAGGAGGATACAAACAGGAGAGAGAAAGATACACACAGGAGAGAAAAGGATACACACAGAAGAGAGAAATACACACAGGAGAGAAGAGGATACACACAGGAGAGGAGGATACACAGGAGAGGGAAATACACAGGAGAGAGGAGGATACACACAAGAGAGAGGAAAATACACACAGGAGAAAGGAAAATACACATGGCAGAGAGGATACACACAGGAGAGAAAGATAAACACAAGAGAGAGAAGCATACACACAGTAGAGAAGATGATACACACAGGAGAAAGGAGGATACACACAAGATAGAGGATACACACAGGAGAGAGAAGGATACACACAGGAGAGTGGAGGATACACACAGGTTAGAGGAGGATACAAACAGGAGAGAGAAGGATACACACAGGAAAGAGTAGGATACACAGAGAAGGAAGGAAAAATACAGACCAGAGAAGGTGGGGTACACACAGAAGAGTGGGGCATACACACAGGAGAAAGGGGGATACACACAGGAAAGAGGTCGATACACACAGTGGGCGGAAGATACACACAGGAGAGATGAGGATGCACACAGGCGAGAGGAGAATACACACAAAAAAGAGAAGCATACACACAGAAGAGAAGTGGATACACACAGGAGGAGGGGATAAACACAGTGAAAAGGGGATACACACAGAAGAGAGTGATACACACAGGACAGAGAAACATACACACAGGAGAGAGCGGGATAGACACAGGAGAGTTGGATACACATATGAGAGAGGTGCATTCACAGGAGAAAGAAGAAGACACAGAGGAGAGTGGAGGATGCACATAGAAGAGGGGAATTAACACAGGATAGAGGAACATACACACAGAAGAGAGGAGGATGCACACAGGAGAGAGGAGGATACACACAACAGAAAGGAGGATACACATAGGAGAGAGGAGGATACACACAGAATTGAGGAGAATACACACAGTAGAGAGGGGAATACACACGGAGAGAGGAGGATACATATAGTAGAGGTGGGGATACACACATAAGTGAGGAGGATACACACAGGAGATAGGAGAATGCACACAAAAGAGAGAGGGGATACACACAGAAGTGTGTGCAATACACACTGGAGAGTGGGGAATATGCACAGGAGGGAGGGGTATACACACAGGAGAGAGTGGAATACACACAGGGGGAGGAAGATACACACAAAAGAGTGGGGGATACACACAGGAGAGAGTGGGATACACAAAAAAGAGAGAAGGATACAAACAGTAGAGTGGCACATACACACAGGAGAAGGGGATACACACAGGAGAGAGGGAGATACACAGAAAAGAAAGTGGGATTCACACAGGAGAGTGGAGGGATACACAGAGGAGAGAAAAGGATACACACAGGAGAAAAAGGGATACACACAGGAGAGAGGAGAATGCACACAAGAGAGAGAAGAATACACACAGAAGAGAGGAAGGATACACACAGGAGAGACTGGGATACAAACAGGAGAGAGAAAGATACACACAGGAGAGAGAAGGATACACACTTGACGGAGCAGAATATACACAGGAAAGTGGAGGATACACACAGGAGAGAAGAGGATACACACAGGAGAGAGAAAAATACACCGAGGAGAGAGGAGGATACACAAAGAAGGAAGAAAAGATACACACAGGAGAGAGTGGAATACACACAGAAGAGTGGGGCATACACACAAGCGGGAGGGAGATACAAACAGGAAAGTGGTGAATACACAGAAAGACAGGGGGATGCACACAGGAGACAGAAAGTTACACAAAGGAGAGTGGAGGATACACACAGAAGAGGGAAGGATATGCACAGGATAGAGATGGATAAACACAGGAAATGGGGATACACACAAGAGAGTGGGGGATACAGACGGGAGAGTCGGATACACACAGGAGAGAGGGGGATACACACAGGAGAGTGAAAAATAAACACAGGAGAGAGGAATAAACATAAGAGAGAGAGGCATACACACAGGAGAGAAAAGGATTTACGCAGGAGAGTGGATGATACACACAGGAGAGAAAAGATACACGCAAGAGAGAGGAGGATCCACACAGAAGAGAGAAGGATACACACAGGAGAGAAAGAAATACACACAGGAGAGAGAGGAATACACACAGGAGAGAGGGGGATACACAAAGGAGAGAGAAGGGTACACAAAGGAGATAGGAGGATACAGGAGAGATGGACATACACAGAAGAGATGGGGATGCTCATAGGAAAGAGAAGGATACACACAGGAAAGGGGAATACACAAAGGAGTGAAGGGCATACACCCTGGAGAGAAAAAGATCACAGGATTGAGGGACATACACCCAGGATAGAGGGATACACACAGGAGAGAGGAGGATACACACAGGAGAGAGGGAATATACACACAGGAGAGAGAAAGATACACACTAAATAGAGAAGGATACACACAGAAAAGAGGAGGATACACACAGAAGAGAGGAGGATACAAACAGAAGAGAGGGGAAATACACACAGGTAAGAGGGCGATACAAAAAAAGAGAGAATGATATACACAGGAGAGAAAAGGATGCACACAGAAGAGAGAAAGACACAGAGGAGAGAATAGGATACACGAAGGAGAGAGGAGGATACACACAGGAGAGGAAAATACACACAGGAGAGAGTAGGATACACACAAGAGAGGAAATACACACAGGTAAGAGGGATGATACAAAAAAAGAGAGAATGATATACACAGGAGAGAAAAGGATGCACACAGAAGAGAGAAAGACACAGAGGAGAGAATAGGATACACGAAGGAGAGAGGAGGATACACACAGGAGAGGGGAAAATACACACAGGAGAGAGTAGGATACACACAAGAGAGAGGGAAATACACAAAGGAGAAAGGGGGATACACACAGGAGAGAGGAGGATATACACAAAAAAAGGAGTATACACAGAGAAGGGAGAAAGGATACATACAGGAGAGAGTGAGATAAACACAGTAGAGTGGGGCATACACACAGGAGGGAGGGGAATACACACAGGAGAGAAATATATACACACAGAGGGGGAAATAAACACAGGAGAGGGAAGGATACACACAGGAGAGAGGGGGATAAACACAGGTGAGTTGGATACACATAGCTGAGAGGGGCATACACACTGGAGAGGGAAAAATTCCCACAGGAGAATGGGGGAAACACAAAGGAGAGAGGATACAAAAAGAGAGAAGGATACAAACAGGAGAGGGGATCAACACAGGAGAGAGTGGCATACACACTGGAGGAAAAGGATACACACAGGAGAGAGGAGGATACACACAGGATAGAGAAAATACACACAGGAGAGAGTAGGATACACACAAGAGAGAGGGAAATACACAAAGGAGAAAGGGGGATACACACAGGAGAGAGGAGGATATACACAAAAAAAGGAGTATACACAGAGAAGGGAGAAAGGATACATACAGGAGAGAGTGAGATAAACACAGTAGAGTGGGGCATACACACAGGAGGGAGGGGAATACACACAGGAGAGAAATATATACACACAGAGGAGGAAATAAACACAGGAGAGGGAAGGATACACACAGGAGAGAGGGGGATAAACACAGGTGAGTTGGATACACATAGCTGAGAGGGGCATACACACTGGAGAGGGAAAAATTCCCACAGGAGAATGGGGGAAACACAAAGGAGAGAGGGGGATACACACGAAAGAGAGAAGGATACAAACAGGAGAGGGGGATCAACACAGGAGAGAGTGGCATACACACTGGAGGGAGGAGGATACACACAGGACAGAGGAGGATACACATAGGAGAGAGAAAATACACAAAAGAGGGAGGGACATACACAGAGGGGAGGCAAATACACACCAGATAGAGGGGGATACACACGGGAGAGAAGGGAATACACAAAGAAGAGGAGAATACACACGAGAGAGAGAGGCATACACACAGAAGAGAGGCGGATACACACAGAATAGAGGAAGATACAAACAGGAGAGAGAGGTGGATATACATAGAAAAAAGGAGGATACACAGAGGAAAGGGGGATACACACAGGAGAGAGAGATAAACACACAGGAGAGAGTAAGGATACACACAGAAGAAAGGAGAATGCACACAGAAGGGAGTAAGGATACACACCGGAGAGAGTGGGATACACACACGAGAGTGAAGCATACTTAGCAGAGGGAGAGGGATACAAACAGGACAAAGGTTGATACACACATGGGGAGATGGATGCAAACTAAAGAGAGGAGAATAAACACAGGAGAATGGAGGATACACACAGAAGAGAAAATGATACACACAGAGGAGAGGTAAAAACACACAGAAAAAGAAATACACAAAGGAGAGTGGGGGATACACACAGGAGAGGGGGATAAACACAGAAAAAAGGAGAATAAACACAGGAGAGAGGGGGATACACACAGGTAAGAGCGATAAAGATAAGAGACAGGGACATACACACAGGAGAGAGGAAGATACACACAAAAAAGAGGGGTATACACACAGAAAAGAGGGGGGTTACACACAGTAGAGAGAAGGATACACACAGGAGAGAGGAGGATACACACAGGAGAGAAAAGGATACACACAGAAGGGAGAAGGATACACACAAAAAAGAGTGGGATACACACAGGAGTGTGGGGAATACACACAGGTAGGAGGATACACACAGAAGAGAGGTGGATACAAACAGGGGGAGGGAGATACACACAGGAGAGAGGAGGATACACAGAGGAGAGAGGAAGATACACACAAAAGAGAGAAGGATACACACAGAAGAGAACTGGACACACACAGGAGAGGGGGATACACACAGGAGAAATGGGAATACACATAGGAGAGTGGGATACACAGAAGAGAGAGGGGGATACACACAGAAGAGATAAGGATACTCACAGGAGAGTTGGATACAGATAGGAGAGAGGTGCATACACACAGGAGAATAAAGAATACACACAAGAGAGAGGGAAATACACAAAAGAGAAAGAGGATAAAGACGGGAGAGAAAATGATACACAGAAGAGAGGGGGATAGACACAAAAGAGAGAATCATACACACAGGAGAGAAAAGAAAACACATAGGAGAGAGGAGCATACACACAGGAGAGAGTGGGATACACACAGGAGAGAGGAGGATACACAGAGGAGAGAGGAAGATACACACAAAAGAGAGAAGGATACACACAGAAGAGAACTGGACACACACAGGAGAGGGGGATACACACAGGAGAAATGGGAATACACATAGGAGAGTGGGATACACAGAAGAGAGAGGGGGATACACACAGGAGAAATGGAATACACATAGGAGAGTGGGATACACACAGGAGAGAGGGATACACACAGGAGAATAAAGAATACACACAAGAGAGAGGAAATACACAAAAGAGAAAGAGGATAAAGACGGGAGAGAAAATGATACACAGAAGAGAGGGGGATAGACACAAAAGAGAGAATCATACACACAGGAGAGAAAAGAAAACACATAGGAGAGAGGAGCATACACACAGGATAGAGGAGTGTTCACACATGAGAAAGAAGAATACACACAGGATAGAGAAAAATACACACAGGTAAGAGAAAGATACACACAGGAGAGAGAAGAATACACAAAGAAGGGAGTAAGAATACACACAGGAGAAAGTGGGATACACAAAGGAGAGAGGAAGATGCACACAGGAAAGGGAGATTCACATAGGAGAGAGAAGGATACACACAGGAGAGAGGAGCATACACACAGGAGAAAAAAGCATTCACAAATGAGAGAGGGGAATACACACAGGATAGAAGGATACACAGGAGAGAGGGGATACACACAGGAGAGAGGGGGATACACAAAGGAGAGAGGGGGATACACACAGGAGAGAGGGGAATACACAAAGAAGAATGAAAGATACACACAGAAGTGGAAGATACACACAGGAGAGAAAGGGATACACACAGGGGGAGGGGCATACACAGAGGAGAGAGGAAAATACACACAGGAGAGAAAAGAATACACAGAGGAGAGAGGGGACGTACACAGGAGAGAGGAGGATACACAGGAGAGAGAGAAGGATACAAACTGGAGAGAGGGTGGATACACACAGGAGAGAGAGAGAAACACACAGCAGACAGGAGGATACACACAAGAGAAAGGCAGATGCACACATGAGAAAGGAGAGTACACACTGGAGAGAGAAGAATACACACAGGAGAGAGGATGATACACACAGGAAAAATAATGATACACACAGGAGAGGGAAGGGTACACACAGGAGAGAGGAAGATACACACAAACGAGAAGAAAATACACAGAAGAGAGAGGGAAGATACACACAGGAGAGAGGAAGATACACACAGGAGTGTGGGGCATACAAACAGGAGAGAGAGGAATACACACAGGAGAGAGGGTTATACACAGAGTGGGAGAAGGATACACACAAAGGAGAAGAAAATACACACAGGAGAGTGGAGGATACACACGGGAGAGAGGAGGATACACACAGGAGAGAAGAAAATACACACAGGAGAGAGGGGGACACACACAGGAGAGAGAAAGCTACACACAGAAGATGAAAATACACAGAGGAGAGAAGGGGATACACACAGGAGAGGGGATACACACAGGAGAGAGAAAGATACACACAGCAGAGAGGAGGACTCACACAGGAGAGAAGAGGATACAAACCGTGGGAGGGTCATACAGGCAGGAGAGAGGAGGATACACACAGAAGAGAGAAGGATACACAGAAGAGAGAGGGAAGATACACACAGGAGAGAGGAAGATACACACAGGAGAGTGGGGTATACACAGGAGAGAGAGGAATACACACAGGAGAGAGGTTATACACAGAGTGGGAGAAGGATACACACAAAGGAGAAGAAAATACACACAGGAGAGTGGAGGATACACACGGGAGAGGAGGATACACACAGGAGAGAAGAAAATACACACAGGAGAGAGGGGAACACACACAGGAGAGAGAAAGATACACACAGAAGAGGAAAATACACAGAGGAGAGAAGGGGATACACACAGGAGAGAGAAAGATACACACAGCAGAGAGGAGGACTCACACAGGAGAGAAGAGGATACAAACCGTGGGAGGGTCATACAGGCAGGAGAGAGGAGGATACACACAGAAGAGAGAAGGATACACACAGGAGAGACGAGGATACACACAGGACAGAGGGGCATTCACACAGGAGAGAGAAAGATACACACAGGAGAGAGGAGGATATACACAAGAGAGAGGGGGATAAACACAAAAGAGAGGAGGATACATACAGGGGAGAGGAGGAGACACACAGGAGAGGGCGACACACACAGGAGAGAAGGGTATACAAACAGAAGAATGGGATACACTCATGAGAGATGTGGATACACACAGGAGAGAGAGGAATAAACACAGGAGAGGAAGATACACAGAGAAGAGAGGGCACACACAGGAGAGAGAAAAATACACGCAGGAGAGGGGCATACACACAAGAGAGAGGGGGATACACACAGAAAAGTGGTGGATACACAGAGGGGGTGAAGGAGAAACACAGGAGAGAGAAGAATACACGCAGGAGAGCGAAGGATACTCACAAGAAATAGGAGGATACACACAGGAGAGGGTGATACACACAGGAGACAGGGGGATAAACACAAAAGAAAGAAATACACACATGAGAGTTGGGGATTCACAAAGGAGAGAGAAGGAGAAACACAAGAGAGTGGGATACAAAAATGAGAGGGGCATTAAGACAGGAAAGAGGAGGACACACGCAGAAGAGAAGAGGATACACACAGGAGAGAGGGGTATACACAGGAGAGAGAGGAATACACACGAGAGAGGGATACACACAGAATAGAGGGACATGCACACAGGAGTGGGAAATACACACAGGAGAGAAAAAGATACACAAGAGAGAGAAGAATTTACACTGGAGAGAGGGCTATACACACAGGAGGAGGGGCATAAACACAGGGGAGAGGAGGATACACACAGAAGAGAGGGGCATACACACAGGAGAGAGAAAATACACAAAGGAGAGAGGAGGATACACACAGGAGAAAGGAGGATACACATGAGAAAGAGGAAAATACAAAAAGGACAGAAAAAGGATACACACAGGAGAGAGGAGGATACACACAGCAGACAGGAGGATACACACAGGAGATTGGAGGATACACACAATAGAGAGGAGAATACACACAAATGAGAGGGGGGATACACACAAGAGAGAAGGGGATACACACAGGAGAGGAGAGTATACACACAAGAGGGGGTCATACACACAAAAGGGAGAAAGATACAAACAGGAGAAAGGAGGATACACACAGGAAAAAGAAGAATATGCACAGGGGAGAGGAGGATACACACAAAAGAGAGAAAAATACACACAGGAGAGAGGAGAATACACATAAGAGAGAGGAGGAATACACAGAGGGGAGAGGGGAATACACACAGAAGAGTGGGGCATACACACAAGAGGGAGAAGTATACACACAGGAGAGAGGGGGATACACACAGTGTGAGTGGGATACACAAAGAAGAGAGGAGGATGCACATAGGAGAGAGAAGGATACACATAGGAGAGAGGAGGATACACACACGAGAGGGGAGAATACACACAGGAGAGGGCAGGATACACACATTAGAGATGGGGATACACACTGGAGAGAAGAAGATACACAAAGGATAGAGGGCACACACAGATGAGAGGAGGATACACACAAGGAGAGAGGAAGATACACACAGGAGTGGGGGATACACACAAGAGAGAGGAAATACAAACAGAAGGGAGGGGGGATATACACAGGAGAGAGAAAGATATACACAGGAGAAAGGGCGATATACACAGGAGAAAGGAGGATACACACAGGATAGAGGGGTGATACACAAAGAAAGGAGGGGATACACACAGGAGCATGGGGCATACACACAGGAGGGAGGAATATACAAACAGGAGAGAGGGGTTACACACAAGGGGAGGGTGATACACAGAGGAGAGAGGAGGATACACACAGGAGAACGAAGGATTCACACAGGACAGAGTAGGATACACACAGGAGAGGGGGAATACACACAGGAGAGAGGAGGATACACACAGAGAGAGGGGATACACACAGGAGAGAGAAGGATACACAAAGGAGAGAGAGGCATACACACAGATGAGAGGAGGATACACACAAGGAGAGAGGAAGATACACACAGGAGTGGGGGATACACACAAGAGAGAGGAAATACAAACAGAAGGGAGGGGGGATATACACAGGAGAGAGAAAGATATACACAGGAGAAAGGGCGATACACACAGGAGAAAGGAGGATACACACAGGATAGAGGGGTGATACACAAAGAAAGGAGGGGATACACACAGGAGCATGGGGCATACACACAGGAGGGAGGAATATACAAACAGGAGAGAGGGGTTACACACAAGGGGAGGGTGATACACAGAGGAGAGAGGAGGATACACACAGGAGAACGAAGGATTCACACAGGACAGAGTAGGATACACACAGGAGAGGGGGAATACACACAGAAAAAAAGATACACAGATGAGATATTGGGATACACACAGGAGAGAGAAAGATACACACAAGAGAGGGGAATACACAGAGGAGAGAGGGGCATACACTCAGAAGAGAGAAGGATCCACGCAGAAGACAGATGGATACACACAGGAGAGAGTGGGATACAAACAGGAGAAAAAAGAATACACACAGGAATGTGGGGAGAAACACACAATACAGAGGAAGATACACACAGGTGAGAGGAGGATACAAACAAAGGGAAGGAGAATACACACAGGAGAAAAAAGCATACACAAAGCACAGGGGAATACACACAGGAGAGTGAAGGATACACACAGGATAGAAGGATACACATAGAAGAGAGGGGGATACACACAGGAGAGAGAAAGATACACACAGGAGAGGGGGATCCAAAGAGGAGAGAGGAGGATACACGCAAAAGAGGAAAGGATACACGAAAAGGAGTCGGGAATACACACAGGATAGAGAGGGATACACACAGGAGAGGGGGGATACATCCATGAGAGGCGAGTATACACGGAGGAGAGAGGAGGATACACACAGGAGAGAGGAGGATCCACACAGTAGAGAAGAAGATACACAGAGGAGAGGAAAAAATACACACAGGAGAGGAACATACACACAGGAGAGAGGGAAATACACACAGAAGAGGGTGATACCCACAGGAGAAATGGTAATACACACAGGAGAGATGGGCATACACACAGGAGAGTGAGATCCACACAGGAGAAAAAAAGGATACACGCAGGAGAGAGGAGGATACACGCAGGAGAGATGGGGGATAAACACTGGAGAGAGGAGGATACACGCAAAAAAAGAGAAAGATACACAAAAAAGAGAGGATGATCTACACAGGAGAGAGGAGGATACACACAGAAGAAAGGAGGATACACACAGGAGAGAGGGGAGATACACACTGGAGAGAGGAGGATACACGCAGGATAAAGGAGAAAACACAAAAGAGAAAAAATCCACACAGGAGAGAGGAGGATACACACAGGAGAAAGGAAAATACAAACAGGAGAGATGAGGGATACACACAGGAGAGAGGAGAATACACACACAGGAGAGAGGAGATACACACAGGAGAGAGAAAATACACACAGGAGAGAGGAGGATACAAACAGGAAAGAGGAGGATACACACAGGAGAGAGGAGGATACACAGAAGAGAGAAAGATACACACAGAAGAGAGGAAAATACACACAGGAGAGAGGAGGATACACAGGAGAGTGTGGGATACACACAGGAGAGAGGAAACACACAGGAGAGAGAAGGATACACATAGGAAAGGAGAGGATACACACAGGAAAGAAAAGTATACACACAGAAGAGAGGAGGATACACACAGAAGAGAGGAGGATACACGCAGGAGAGAGGAGGATACACACAGGAGAGAGGTGGATACACAGGAGAGGAGAATACACAAAGAGAGGAAGATACACACAGGAGAGAAAGGAATACACACAGGAGAGGAGGATACACGCAGGAGAGATGGGGGATAAACACTGGAGAGAGGAGGATACACGCAAAAAAGAGAAAGATACACAAAAAAGAGAGGATGATCTACACAGGAGAGAGGAGGATACACACAGAAGAAAGGAGGATACACACAGGAGAGAGGGGAGATACACACTGGAGAGAGGAGGATACACGCAGGATAAAGGAGAAAACACAAAAGAGAGAAAAAATCCACACAGGAGAGAGGAGGATACACACAGGAGAAAGGAAAATACAAACAGGAGAGATGAGGGATACACACAAAAGGGAGGAAGATACACGAAGGATAGAGGAGGATACACACTGGAGAAAGAAAAATCCACACAGTAGAAAGGAGTATACAAACAGGAAAGAGGAGGATACACACAGGAGAGAGGAGAATACACAAAAAAGAAAAAACGATACACAAAGGAGAAAGGTGAAAAGTCACAGGAGAGAGGAGGATAAACAGAAGAGATTGGGATAAACACAGGAGAGAGAAAAAAAAACACAGGAGAGAGAAGGATACACATAGGAAAGGAGAGGATACACACAGGAAAGAAAAGTATACACACAGAAGAGAGGAGGATACACATAGTAGAGAGAAGGATACACAGGAGAGAGGAGGATACACACAGGAGAGAGGTGGATACACACAGGGAGAGGAGAATACACAAAGAGAGAGGAAGATACACACAGGAGAGAAAGGAATACACAAAGGAGAGGAGGAAACACACAGGAGAGATGGGCATACACACAGGAGAGAGGAGGATACATGCAAAAGAGAGGAGAATACACACAGGAGAGAGCAGAACACACAAAGGAGAGAAGAGAATACACACCAGAAAAATTGGGATACACACAGGAGAGAGGAGAATACACACAGGAGACGGGAGGATACAAACAGGAAAGACGAGGAATCACACAGGAGATAGAAT
Organism: Saguinus midas; assembly: GCA_021498475.1. NCBI lineage: Eukaryota > Metazoa > Chordata > Mammalia > Primates > Cebidae > Saguinus > Saguinus midas. Next base: position 29,554 of record JAKFGQ010000042.1, on the reverse strand, counting down.
AGACACAGAGGAGAGGGGAATACACACAGGAGAAAGGGGGATACACACAGAAGAGCGGGGGATAAACACATTAGAGAAGAATATACACGCAGCAAAATGGGGCATACACACAGGAAAGAGGAAGTTCCACAGAGGAGGGAGAAGGATACACAAAGGAGAGTGGAGGTTACACGCAGCAGAGAGGAGGATACACACAGGAAAGAGGAGGAAACACACAGAACAGAAAGGAATACCCACAGAAGAGTGGGAAATACACACAGGAGAGGGTGATACTCACAGGAGAGAGGAGGATACACACATTAGAGGAAGATACACACAGATGAGGGGGGCATACACACAAAAAAGAGGAGGATACACACAGGAGAGAGAAGGATACACACAGGAGAAAGGTGGATACAAACAGGAGAGTGTGGGATACACACAGCAGATGATGGATACACACAGAAGAGAAAAGGATGCAGACAGGAGAGAGCGATACACAAAGGAGGGGGGGAACACACAAAAGAAAGTGATACACACATGAGAGATGAGGATACACACAGGAGAGAGAGAAATACACACAATAGAGATGGATACACAGAGGAGAGAGGGGCATAAAAACAGGAGAGGGTAAAATACACGCAGGAGAGAGGAGGATACACACAAGAGAGAATGGGATACACATAGGAGAGAGGGGGATACACAGAGGACAAAGGTGGGATACCCACAGGAGAGAGAAAGATAAACACAGGAGAGAGGAAGATACACACAGGAGAGAAAAGAATACACAAACATTGAGGGAGATACACACAGGAGAAAAAGAGATACACACAGGAGAGGGGGATACACACAGGAGAGAGGAGGATACACGCAAAAAAGAGAAGAATACACACAGGAGAGAGCAGGATACACAAAGGAGAGAGAAGGATACACACCAGACAAAGTGGGATACACACAGGAGAGAGGAGGATACACACAGGAGAGAAGAGGATACACACAGGAGAAAGAGGCATACACACAGAAGAGAGGGGGTAAACAAATTAGAGAGGGGGATACACAGCAAATTGGGGCATACACACAGGAGAAAGGGGGATCCACAGAAAAGAAAGAAAGATCCACACAGGAGAGAGGGGAATACACACAGGGGAGAGGTTACACGCAGGAGAGAGGATACACACAGGATAGAGGAGGATACACACAGGAGAGAGGGGGATACAAAAAGAAGACAGGAGGATACACACAGAAAAGAGGGGGAAACAAACAACAGAGAGAAGGATACAAACAAAAGAGAGGAGGATACACACATGACAGAGGAGGATACAAACAGGAGAGAGAAGAAAACACACAGGAGAGAGAAAGATACACACAGAAAAGTGGGGGATACACAAAGGAAAGTGGGAAATACACAAAGAAGAGAAAGGGATACACACAGGAAAAAAGGGGATACACACAGCAGAGTGGGGCATACACACAGGACGGAGGAAGATGCAAGACGGAGGGAAAAGGATACACACAAAAGAGAGGGGGATACACACAGCGGGAGGGGAATTCAAACAGGATAAAGGAGGATACACACAGGAGATTGTAGGATACACACATGAGAAGAGGATGCACACATGAAAGGAAGATACACACAAAAGAGAGAGGGATACACACAGGAGAGAGGGATACACACAGGAGAGAGTGGGATACACACAAGAAAGAGGGGCATACACACAGGAGAGAGAAAAATACACGCAGGAGAGAGGAGGATAAACGTAGTAGAGAGAGAAATACACGCAGGATAGAGATAGATACACGCAGGAAAGAGGGGAGTACTCAAAGGAAAAAGGATACACACAGAAGAGAGGGTCATACACAAAGGAGAAGGTAATACACACAAGAGAGAGGAGGATACACACAGTAGAGAAAGGGATGAACACAGGAGAGAGGGATATGCACAGGACAGAGAAGGATACACACAGGAAAGAGAAGGAAACACACAGGAGAGAAAGTGATACCCACAGAAGAGTGGGAAATACACACAGGAGAGGTTAATACACACAGAAGCGAGGAGAATACACACATAAGAGGAAGATACACATAGGAGAGGGGGGCATACACACAAAAGAGAGGAGGATACAAACAGAAGAGAGAAAGATACACACAGGAAAAAAGAAGATACACACAGGAGAGTGTGGAATACACACAGGAGAGGTTGGATACACACAGAAGAGAGGAGGATGCACACAGGAGAGAGTGATACACACAGAAGAGAGAAGGATACACACAGGAGAAAGGGATACACACATGAGAAATGGGGATACACACAGGAGAGAAAGGATACACAGAAGAGAGGGGATACACACAGAGGAGAGAGGAAATACACACAGAAAAGAGGAGGATACACGCAGGAGAGCGGAGGATACACACAAGAGAGAGTGGAATAAACATAGGAGAGAAGTGGATACACACAGGACAAAGGAGGGATACCCAGAGAAGAGAGGAAGATAAACACAGGAGAGAGGAGGATACACACAGGAGAGAGAATGATACACTCAGGAGAGAAGAGGATACACACAGGAGAGAAAAGGATACACACAGAAGAGGGGCATACACACAGGAGAAAGGAAAATCCACAAAAGAGAGGAGTATATACACAGGAAAGAGGAAGATACACACAGGAGAGAGGAGGATACACACAGGAGAGAAAATGATACACAAAGGAGAAAGGATAAAATTTACAGGCGAGAAAAAGATAAACAGAGAAGAGATGAGGATACACACAGGAGAGAGAGGGAAACACACAGAAGAAAGGGGAATACACACAGGAGAGGAGAGGATACACAAAGGAAAGAGAAGTATACACACCAAAGAGAGGAGGATACACATAGTAGAGAGAAGAATACACACAGGAGAGAGGAGGATACACACAGAAGAAAAAAGAATACACAAAGAAAGAGGAAGATACAAAAAGGAGATAAGGCGATACACACAGGAGAGGGGGAAACACACAGGAGAGAGGGGAATACACACAGGAGAGAGGAGGATACACGCAAAAGAGAGGAGGATACAAACAGAAGAGAGAAAGATACACACAGGAAAAAAGAAGATACACACAGGAGAGTGTGGAATACACACAGGAGAGGTTGGATACACACAGAAGAGAGGAGGATGCACACAGGAGAGAGTGATACACACAGAAGAGAGAAGGATACACACAGGAGAAAGGGATACACACATGAGAAATGGGGATACACACAGGAGAGAAAGGGAGACACACAATAGAGGGGTATACACAGATAAGAGAAGGACATAAAAACAGAAAAAGGGAGGATACACGCAGGAGAGCGGAGGATACCCACAAGAGAGAGTGGAATAAACATAGGAGAGAAGTGGATACACACAGGACAAAGGAGGATACCCAGAGAAGAGAGGAAGATAAACACAGGAGAGAGGAGGATACACACAGGAGAGAGAATGATACACTCAGGAGAGAAGAGGATACACACAGGAGAGAAAAGGATACACACAGAAGAGGGGCATTCACACAGGAGAGAGGGATATACACACAGAAGAGGGGATACACACAGGAGAAATTGGAATACACAAAGGAGAGATGGGCATACACACAGGAGAGAAGGATCCACACAGGAGAAAAAAGAATACACGCAGGAGAGAGGAGGATACACGCAGAACAGAAGGAGGAAACACACTGGAGAGAGGAGAATACGCGCAGGATAGAGGATGATACACACAAAAGAGAGGATTATCCACACAGGAGAGAAGATTATACACACAGGAGAGAGGGGGGATACACACTGGAGAGAGGATACACACAGGACATAGGAGGATACACAGAGGAGGAAGTGGACACACACAGGAGAGGAAGTTCCACACAGGAGAGACGAAGATACACACAGGAGAAAAAAGGATACACACAATAGAGATGGAAGATACACACAGGAGAGAGGAGGATACACGCAGGATAGAGGAGGATACATACAAAATAAAAGAAAATCCACAGAAAAGAGAGGAGAATACACACAGGAGAGAGGAGGATACACACAGAAGAGAAAACGATACACAAAGGAGAAAGGAGGAAAATCACAGGAGAGAGGAGGAAAAACAGAGAAGAGATGGGGATAAACACAGGAGAGAGGGAGAAACACTCAGGAGAGAGGGGAAATACACACAAGAGAGGAGAGGATACACACAGGAAAGAGGAGGATACACAGAGAAAAGAGGAGGATACACATAAGAGAGAAGGATACACACAGGAGAGAGAATACAAAAAGAAAGAGGGAGATACACACAGGAGAGAAGGGGATACACACAGGAGAGGGGGATACACACAGGAGAGAGGGGCATACACAGGAGAGTGGAGGATACACGCAGGAGCGAGGAGGATACACACAAGAGAGAGCAGGATACACAAAGGAGAGAAAAAGATACACACCAGAAAAAGTGGGATACTCACAGGAGAGAGGGGGATACACACAGGAGAAAGGGGGATACACACAGGAGAGAGGAGGATACAAACAGGATAGAAAAAAATGCACACAGGAGAGAGGGGGATACACACAGGAGAAAGAAGGATACACACAGAAGAGAGGGTGATACACATATTAGATAGGAGGATACAAACAGAAGAGAGGAGTTTACACGCAGGAGAGATGAGGATACAAACAGGAGAGAGGGGCATACACACAGGAGAGAAAAGTATACAGACAGGGGAGAGGGAGGATACACAGAAAGGAGAGGAGAATACACAGAGGAAAGAGGAGCATACATACAGGAGACAGAAGAATAAAAACAGAAGAGAAGGAGATACATACAAAACAGAGGAGGATACACACAGAGGAGAGGAGGACTCACAAAGGTGAGAAAGATACACACTGGAGAGAGGGGTGTTTCACATAGGAGAGAGGGGTATACACACAGGAGAAAAGAGGATACACACAGGTGAGAGAAGGATACACACAGGAGAGGGGGTTACACACAGAAGAAAAAAAGATACACACAGGAGAGGGGTATACAAAAAGGAGAGAGGGGGATACTCACAGGGGAGAGGGGGATACACAGAAGAGAGGCGGATACACACAGAAGAGTGAGACATACACTGAGAAGAGTTGGGCATCCACAAAAGAGAGAGAAGGACACAGGCAGGAGAGAGAAGAATACACAAAGGAGAAAAGAGGAAACCCACAGGAGAGAGGAAGATACACAGGAGAGGAGGATACACAAAGGAGAGGGTGATAAACACAGGAGAAAAGGAGATACACACAGGAAAAAAGGATACACAGAGGAGAGAGGGAAATACACAAAAAGGAGAGGGGGATACACAGAGGACAGGGTATACACACAGGAGGGTGGGGCATACACACAGGAGAGAGAACACAGGCAGAAGAGGGAGGAATATACACAAGAGAGAGGAATATACACACATCAGAAAGGAAGATACACACAGGAAAGAGTAGGATAGACACAGGAGAGAGGAGGATACACACAGAAGACAGGAGAATACACACAGGAGAGAAATGGGTACACAAAGGAGAAAAGGATACACACAGAAGAGTGGAAGATACACACAGGAGAGAGGAAAATACACACAGGAGGAAGAAGGATACCCCCAGAGAGAGCAGGATACACACAGGAGAGAAGACAATACACACAGAAGAGAGGGGGGATACACACAAAAGAGAAGGGGATACACAAAAGAGAGTGGGACATACACACAGGAAGAAGGGGGATACACAAAAAGAAAAAGGGATACACAAAAAAGAGAGGGGAATACACACACTGGGAGGGGTATACACACAGGAGAGAGGAGGATACACACAGGAGAGAGGAGTATACAAACAGGAGAGAGGAGGATACACACAGGATAGTGAGATGCAAACAGAAGAATGTGGGATACACACAGGAGAGAAGCATACACACAGGAAAGAAAGGTATACACACAGGAGAGAGGGAAATACACACAGGAGAGAAGAATACACACAGGAGACAGAGGCATAAACACAGGAGAGAGGAAGATACACTTAGGGGAGAGGAGGATACACACAGAAAAAAGAAGGATACACACAGAAGAGAGGAAAATACACACAGGAGAGGGAAGGATACACACAGGAGGGGGGAATACAAACAGGAGACAGCAAAATACACACAGAAAAGAGGAGGATACACACAGGAGAGAAAAAAATACACACAGAAAAGAGGAGAATACACACAACAGACAGGAGGATACAAACAGGAGAGAGGGGGGTACAAAAATAAGAGAGGAAAATACACGCAAAAAAGAGGGCTACACACAACAGAGAGAAGGATACACACAAAAGCAAGGAGGATACACACAGGAGAGGAGATGATACAAAGAGGAGAGAGGAGAAAACACACAGGAGAGAGGAGAAACACACAGGAGAGAGGGAAATACACACAGGAAAGAGGGAAATACACACAGAAGAGAAAGGGATACACACAGGAAAGAGAAGAATACACACAGCAGAGTGGGGCATACACAGAGGAGGCAGGAAGATCCACAAAGAAGAGAAGATACACACAGGAGAGAGGGGGATACACACAGCAGGAGGGGTATACAAACAGAAGAAAGTAGGATACACACAGGAGAGAGGATACACACAGGAGAGAAGGATACACACAGGAGAGAGTGTGATACACACAGGAGATGGGGATACACAGAGGAGGAAGTGGGACACACACAGGAGAGAGGGGTACAAAAATAAGAGAGGAAAATACACACAAAAAAGAGGGGCTACACACAACAGAGAGAAGGATACACACAAAAGCAAGGAGGATACACACAGGAGAGAGAAGATACACACAGGAGAGAAGAGGATACACAGGAGAGAAAAGGACACACACAGGAGAGAGGAGAAAGAAACACACAGGAGAGAGGAAATACACACAGGAAAGAGGGAAATACACACAGAAGAGAAAGGGATACACACAGGAAAGAGAAGAATACACACAGCAGAGTGGGGCATACACAGAGGAGGCAGGAAGATCCACAAAGAAGAGAGAAGGATACACACAGGAGAGAGGGGGATACACACAGCAGGAGGGTATACACACAAAAGCAAGGAGGATACACACAGGAGAGGAGATGATACAAAGAGGAGAGAGGAGAAAACACACACCGGGAGAGAGGAGAAAGAAACACACAGGAGAGAGGAAATACACACAGGAAAGAGGGAAATACACACAGAAGAGAAAGGGATACACACAGGAAAGAGAAGAATACACACAGCAGAGTGGGGCATACACAGAGGAGGCAGGAAGATCCACAAAGAAGAGAGAAGGATACACACAGGAGAGAGGGGGATACACACAGCAGGAGGGGTATACAAACAGAAGAAAGTAGGATACACACAGGAGAGAAAAGGACACACACAGGAGAGAAAAGGACACACAGGAGAGAGGATACACAGGAGAGAGTGTGATACACACAGGAGATGGGGATACACAGAGGAGGAAGTGGGACACACACAGGAGAGAGAGGGATACACAGAAAAGAGTGGAATACACACAAAAATGAGGGGCATAAAAAGAGGAGAGAGGAGGATACACGCAGGAGAGAGGAGGATACACACAAAAGAGAGTGGGATACACATAAAAGACAGAAGGATACACACAGGACAAAGGGGATACACACAGGAGAGAGGAAGATACACACAGGAGAGAAGAGGATACACACAGGAGAGAGGAGGATACACACAGGAGAGGGGAGGATACACACAGGAGAGAAAAATATACATAGAGAAGAGGGGCATACACACAGAAGAGAGGAAAATACACACAGAAGAGGGGGATACACACAGGAGAAATGAGAATACACACAGGAGAGATGGGCATACACACAGGAGAGGAAGATCCACACAGAAGAAAGGAGAATACACGCAGGAGAAAGGAGGATACACGCGGCAGAGAAGAAGGATACACACTGGAGAGAGGAGGATACATGCAGGATAGAGAAAAATACACACAAAAGCGAGGATAATCCATACAGGAGAGAGGAGGATACACAAAAGAGAAAGGAGGATACACACAGGAGAGCGAAGGGATACACACTGAAGAGAGGAGGATACATGCAAGATAGAGGAAGAAACACACAAGAGAGAAGAAAATCCACACAGGAGAGAGGAGGATACACACAGGAGAAAAAAATACACACAGGAGAGGGGGGGATACACACAGGACATAGGAGGATACACGCAAGATACAGGAGGATACACACAGGAGAAAGGAAAATCCACAAAAGAGAGAGGAGTATATACACAGGAAAGAGGAAGATACACACAGGAGAGAGGAGGATACACACAGGAGAGAAAATGATACACAAAGGAGAAAGGATAAAATTTACAGGAGAGAAAAAGATAAACAGAGAAGAGATGAGGATACACACAGGAGAGAGAGGGAAACACACAGGAGAGAGGAGAATACACACAGGAGAGGAGAGGATACACAAAGGAAAGAGAAGTATACACACAAAGAGAGGAGGATACACATAGTAGAGAGAAGAATACACACAGGAGAGAGGAGGATACACACAGAAGAAAAAAGAATACACAAAGAAAGAGGAAGATACAAAAAGGAGATAAGGCGATACACACAGGAGAGGGGGAAACACACAGGAGAGAGGGGAATACACACAGGAGAGAGGAGGATACACGCAAAAGAGAGGAGGATACACACAGGAGAGAGCAGGATACACAAAGGAGAGAGGAGGATACACAACAGAAAAAGTGGGATACACACAGGAGAGAGAGGGATACACACAGGAGAATGGAGGATACACACAAGAGAGAAAAGGAGGGGAGGAGGCAAGATGGCGTCGTAGAGGCGACTCAGGATTGCAGCTCTCAGTGAAGGCGCAGAGGGTGAGTCCTAGCCGCATTCTCGGATGTTCCTTTTATGCCCACAGAGCGTTGAAAGTCCCAGGTGTGGGAGAGACACGGGACGCTAGCGCATCCGGCTAACGCATCCGGCTGTCACCCTCACCGTAGCCCAGGCCTTCAAAGTCGCCTTTGAATTTTGGCAGGTGTTCAAAGAAGAGAAAGAGAAGAGGGACAAAGCCGGCCAAGAGGGAGGGGACATCCTGGGGGCTCACCGAGACTTCGCCCCTCCCTTGAAGAGCTTGGTCGCCACTGGGAACCTGCTGGATTTAGAGGAGACAGCTAAGGCCCCGCTGTCCACAGTCAGCGCCAACACCAGCAACATGGACGAGGCGCCATGGCCGCAAACCTTGAGTGGCAGCAGTATTGTCTGGGAGCTGGATGATGGCCTGGATGAAGCATTTTCGAGGCTTGCCCAGTCTCGGGCGAACCCTCAGGTCCTGGACACTGGCCTGACAGCCCAGGACATCCATTACACCCAGTGCCTCTCACCTGTTGACTGGGACAAGCCTGACAGCAGCGGCACCGAGCAGGATGACCTCTTCAGCTTCTGAGGGCCTGGGGCCTGCCGGACACAAGCGGCCCTGACATGTGAGGGACCAAAGCCACCTGCTGCGGGGGAGCTGGCTCCAAGACCCGCCCACCACCTCTCTCAGCCCTCAGCACTGTCAGCCTAAAGATCAGAGCTGTAGCCAGTCAGGCAGGGGAGAGATTTTTTTTTTTAAGCCCTGCTCTTTCTCTGAGAACCGAAAGATGCCTTGAATATTTATTCAGTGACTTCTGGCTGATGCTCGGAAGCCAGTCTGTGTCAGGCACGTCTCCTGCTGTGTGACGTGTGCAGTGCTGTAATTGGCTTCTGGAGCAAGCTCTGCCCTGGCCGCGGGTATCAGGACTGTGACCAAAGCATTCCTAGCCCCTTCTCTCTTTCTAAGGACCTGATTTTCCCTGGGGCATCCTGCTTCGGATTTCAGTAATTTTTTTCCCCCAAGCACAGGAGAGCACCCACAGCCTCAGGAGAGGACTGTGTCCTCTTGCTCTCCTTCCTCAGGGCCCAGCAGGTGGGGCTTGAGCCCTGGATTCCAGACTCTTAGAGACTGAGGTGCAGCTCCTGACCAAAGACAGTACAGCTTGGCACTTTAAAGCATTCACAGCATGTGTGGCCCCAAGGGTTCCTCCATGGTGCTGCATTGAATGAAGCTTTCCTTCTGCCCTTCCTCCAGGAGAAGGGGCCTAAGGCACCCGGGGATAATCTCCACCTGTGATTGAACCAGTGTAACTGACAGCTCTCTGCTCCCAGGGACTGAGTGGGGTAGGGGGGATCATTGAGGGCCCGCCCCTCCCTGCCTTCTCTCCATGCAAGGCTGTGCCCCTCTTCTGCTGTCTGTGTGAGTGTCTCTGCACCCCGCCTCTCCCTGGATGATGTGTGAAACCTGACACCTCGATTTATTTGGAAATATTTTGTGACCACTTTACAGATGAGAAAATTGAGGCCTCAAGCGTAGAAGGGTAGAGTGAAGGGTAGAACCCAGGTCTGAAACCAAAGCTGCTTTCTCTGCCTCCACCTCACACAACTCACACCTCTTTTCTTCTAGCTTTGTTGTCCTCCCAGGAACCAAAAAACCCCAGGTATTTTCTGACCAAAATGTGTTTCATAACAAACCATCTGGTGCCTTTCCACACAGAACTGGCAGAAGCCTCGTGTCCTGCTAGCTGTCTCTCTTGTTGATTTCCGTGAAAATACAAGTGTTTGAAGTGTGCTAATTCTGAGGGTGAAACAAAATCCAACTCTGTCAGAATCACGCTGTTCTCTTTCCTAATACTGTGACCCTGGGTCGGGACATACCAGCAGCAGTCTGTTTTAGAACCTCTTCCTTCCTCCTCTTCTGCCCCGTGGGCTCCCACATCCTGAAAGCCAGGAAAGCCTGAAGCATCTTTTCCATCCCAGGTGCCTCCCAGTGGCCAGCGTGTTGGAGCAAGTTTCATTAGCCCCAGGGAAAGCACAGCCTCCCTTAGAACCGCCTTATTTAACTAAGCACTGAAATCAGACACATAAGACGGAGGTGCCTGAGGGTGGGGTGGGATTCGTAGGGTCTTTATCAGAATCTGAGGATAATTTTCTTGGCCCAGCTCTAGCCACCTCCTTGGCATCAGTCTCTGTGTTTGTCAGAAGGTGACATGGGCGAGGCCTGACGTGGGCCTGCCTTGGCACGAGGCTGGTCAGGGGTCCTGAGAGCCACTGCTCTGTGAGAGCCACACTGGCCTTTGCCTCCATTTCTGATTGACTGGCTGGCTGTGTGCCTCCGGTGTGTAGATAACTCTTGCTGTGCTTTATTTGTGAAAGTTTAATGAGGAAAAAACAAATAATAAATGTTCTCTTTTTGAAACTCAAAAATAATAATAAATCCCGCAGCGGGACCCGGCGCGGAACTCACTGGTCTGGGTGCCCTGTTAAACCGGCAATCTGAGATTTGGAAGGGCAGATTGGCATGTTCATCTGATTGAACGGGACTTGGACAATGAGCCAGACCAAAAGTTCCCTTGGAAGCGTGATCTGAGCCAGGGTAGTGGGCAGCGGCACGGGAGATCACACGGATCCCAGTGCCCTATCGGCAGGCTACTGGGGCGCCAGTGAGAGAGTCGACCTTTCAGCTTGGGGAGAGGAAGAGAGAGAGAGAGAGGACGGAATCTGAGGCAGGGAGCTGGGTGATTGGGCTCAGCGGGTCCCACGCTCACGGGGACAAGCAGGGTGGCGACTGGAGGTGCTTGGGGCTGAGAGTTTTGCTGCTGGCATCTAGGACACTGCAGCCCGGTGAGGGAGGGACGTCCACCATTGCTGACACAGTCCACCCCCACTGAAGTACCGCCCAGGACTGACGCAGCCTGCCGTTGACGAGGCAACCTGCCATAACAGAGAGACTCCGTGCTCCACAGCAGAAGGGAGACCAGCAGCAACAGGGCGGACCCGCACTAGCAGGTCAGAACCCCAGCAGGCAAATAGTGAATAGACTACTGCCTAGTGGGGCAGGACAGTGCAACAGATACTCATAAAGAAAGCCCCAACTCCCTGAGACAGAGCCTCTAAGCGCGGTGGGGGAAAGGGTGGTGTTTTATGAGTTCTATTGCAGCAGACATAAACAACCTCCCAACAACCCTGAATGAACAACGAAGCTCACAGCTCAGCACTGGAGCTCCTATAAAGCACAGACTGTCTCCTCAAGCAGCTCCCTGACCCCTGTATATCCAAGGAGTCACCCCAGAAAAGGACTAATTAGACTGACATTTGGCTGGCATTATTCTGGAACAAGGACAGCAGAAGAAGAAACTGGTATCATCCCTCACTGTTCTGAAGCTGCTACAGGTGTATCCCAGACAAGCATGGCCTGGAGTGGACCTCAGCACTCATACAGCAGAGGGATAGACCATTAGAGGAAAACTAAGTAACAGAAATACTTCATCATCAACAATCTGGGCATCCACTCAGAGACCCAATTGAAAAATCAGCAACTACTAAGACGACAGGCGGATAAATCCATAAAGATGGGAAGAAATCAGCGCAAAAAAAGGAAAACACCGAAACAAAACACCTCACCTCCAAAAAAGGACCAAAACTCCTCACCAGCAAGGGAACAAAGCTGGACAAAGAATGAATGTGATGAAATGACGGAATCAGACTTCAGAAAGTGGATAATGAGAAACTTCAGTGAGCTAAAAGAACATGTACTAAACCAGTGCAAAGACACTAAGAACCTTGAAAAAAGATTTGAAAAAAGATTCGAGGAATTGATAACAAGAATGGACAACTTAGAGAGGAATATGAATGAATTGAAGGAGCTGAAAAACACAACACAAGAACTTCGTGAAGCATGCACAAGTTTCAACAGCCGAATTGACCAATAAGAAGAAAGAATATCAGAAGTTGAAGATCAACTCAATGAAATAAAACGAGAAACCAAGATTGAAGGAAAAAGTACAAAAAGGAATGAACAAAATCTCCAAGAAATGTGGGACAACGTGAAGAGACCCAACCTACGTTTGATAGGTGTACCAGAATGTGACGAGGAGTATGAATCCAAGATGGAAAACACTCCTCAGGATATTATCCAGGAAAATTACCCCAACCTAGCAAGAAAGGTCAATACTCAACTCCAGGAAATACAGAGAACACCACAAAGATACTCCACAAGAAGAGCAACCCCAAGGCACATAATCGTCAGATTCACCAGGGTTGAAATGAAGGAGAAAATACTAAGGGCAGCCAGAGAGAAAGGTCGGGTCACCCACAAAGGGAAGCCCATCAGACTCACAGCAGATCTCTCGGCAGAGACTCTACAAGCCAGAAGAGAGTGGGGGCCAATATTCAACATCCTTAAAGAAAAGAACTTTCAACCCAGAATTTCATATCCAGCCAAACTGAGCTTCATAAGTGAAGGAAAAATAAAATCCTTCATGAACAAGCAAGTACTCAGAGATTTTGTCACCACTAGGCCTGCTTTACAAGAGCTCCTGAAAGAGGCACTACACATAGAAAGAAACAACCAGTTCCAGCCATCCTAAAAGCATACCAAATGCTAAAGACCATCAACAAAATGAAGAATGTACATGAACCAACGGGCAAAACAGCCAGCTAGCATCAAAATGGCAGTATCAAATTCACACATAACAATATTAACCCTGAATGTAAATGGGCTAAATGCACCAATCAAAAGACACAGACTGGCAAATTGGATAAAAAACCAAAACCCATCAGTGTGCTGTATCCAGGAAACCCACCTCACACGCAAAGATACACAAAGGCTCAAAATAAAAGGATGGAGGAAGATTTACCAAGCAAATGGAGAGCAAAAAGCAGGAGTTGCAATTCTCATCTCTGATAAAATAGACTTTAAAGCAACAAAGATCAAAAGGGACAAAGAAGGTCATTACATAATGGTAAAAGGATGGATACAACAAGAAGAGCTAACGATTCTAAATATATATGGACCCAATGTAGGAGCACCCAGATATATAAGGCAAGTTCTTAATGACTTACAAAGAGACTTAGACTCCCACACAATAATAGTGGGAGACTTTAACACTCCACTGTCAATAGCAGACAGATCAACCAGACAGAAAATTAACAAGGATATCCAGGACTTGAACTCAGACCTGGAACAAGCAAACCTGATAGACATTTACAGAACTCTCCACCCCAAATCCACAGAATATACATTCTTCTCAGCACCACATCACACCTACTCCAAAATTGACCACATAATTGGAAGTAAAGAACTCCTCAGCAAATGCAAAACAACGGAAATCATAACAAACAGTCTCTCAGACCATAGTGCAATCAAGTTGGAACTCAGAATTCAGAAAAGAACTTTCAACCCAGAATTTCATATCCAGCCAAACTGAGCTTCATAAGTGAAGAAAAAATAAAATCCTTCATGAACAAGCAAGTACTCAGAGATTTTGTCACCACTAGGCCTGCTTTACAAGAGCTCCTGAAAGAGGCACTACACATAGAAAGAAACAATCAGTTCCAGCCATCCTAAAAGCATACCAAATGCTAAAGACCATCAACAAAATGAAGAAGGTACATGAACCAACGGGCAAAACAGCCAGCTAGCATCAAAATGGCAGTATCAAATTCACACATAACAATGTTAACCCTGAATGTAAATGGGCTAAATGCCCCAATCAAAAGACACAGACTGGCAAATTGGATAAAAAACTAAAACCCATCAGTGTGCTGTAACCAGGAAACTCACCTCACACGCAAAGATACACAAAGGCTCAAAATAAAGGGATGGAGGAAGATTTACCAAGCAAATGGAGAGCAAAAAAAAGCAGGAGTTGCAATTCTCATCTCTGATAAAATAGACTTTAAAGCAACAAAGATCAAAACGGACAAAGAAGGTCATTACATAATGGTAAAAGGATGGATACAACAAGAAGAGCTAACGATTCTAAATATATATGGACCCAATGTAGGAGCACCAAGATATATAAGGCAAGTTCTTAATGACTTACAAAGAGACTTAGACTCCCACAAAATAATAGTGGGAGACTTTAGCATTCCACTGTCAATAGCAGACAGATCAACCAGACAGAAAATTAACAAGGATATCCAGGACTTTAACTCAGACCTGGAACAAGCAAACCTGATAGACATTTACAGAACTCTCCACCCCAAATCCACAGAATATACATTGTTCTCAGCACCACATCACACCTACTCCAAAATTGACCACATAATTGGAAGAAAAGCACTCCTCAGCAAATGCAAAACAACGGAAATCTTAAACAGTCTCTCAGACCATAGTGCAATCAAGTTGGAACTCAGAATTCAGAAAATAACTCAGAACCGCACAGCTTCATGGAAACTGAACAACTGGCCCTTGAATGTTGATTAGATAAACAATGAAATGAAGGCAGAAATAAAGAAGTTCTTTGAAACCAACGAGAATGAAGACACAATGTAGCAGAATCTCTGGGACACATTTAAAGCAGTCTGTAGAGGAAAATATATAGCAATAAGTGCCCACATGAGAAGAGTGGAGAGATCCAAAATTGACACCCTATCGTCAAAATTGAAAGAGCTAGAGGAGCAAGATCAAAAAAGCTCAAAACCTAGCCAAAGACAAGAAATAACTAAGATCAGAGCAGAACTGAAGGAGATAGAGACAAGAAAAACCCTTCAAAAAATCAATAAATCTAAGAGCTGGTTTTTCGAAAAGATCAACAAAATAGACAGACCACTAGCCAGACTGATAAAAAAAAAGAGAGAACAACCAAATAGATGCAATAAAAACGATAATGGGAAAATCACCACAGATTCCACAGAAATTCAAACCATCATCAGAGAATACTACAAACAACTCTATGCACATAAACTAGTAAACCAGGAAGAAATGGATAAATTTCTGGACGCCTGTGTCCTCCCAAGCCTAAACCAGGAGGAAGTCAAAACTATGAATAGACCAATAACAAGGTCTGAAGTTGAGGCAGCAATTAAGATCCTACCACACAAAAAAAGCCCAGGTCCAGATGGGTTCACAGCTGAATTCTACCAGACACACAAAGAGGATCTGGTACCATTCCTTCTGAAACTATTCCAAATAATCCAAAAGAGGAACCCTTCCCAAATCATTTTATGAGACCAACATCATCCTGATACCAAAACCTGGCAGAGACTCAACAAGAAAAGAAAACTTCAGGCCAATATCCATGATGAACATAGATGCAAAAATCTTCAATAAAATACTGGCAAACCGATTGCAACAGCACATTAAAAAACTTATCCATCATGATCAAGTAGGATTCATCCTGGGATGCAAGGCTGGTTCAACATACGCAAGTCTATAAATGTAATTGACCACATAATTGGAAGTAAAGCACTCCTCAGCAAATGCAAAACAACGGAAATCATAACAAACAGTCTCTCAGACCATAGTGCAATCAAGTTGGAACTCAGAATTCAGAAAATAACTCAGAACCGCACAGCTTCATGGAAACTGAACAACTGGCTCTTGAATGTTGATTGGATAAACAATGAAATGAAGGCAGAAATAAAGAAGTTCTTTGAAACCAACGAGAATGAAGACACAACGTACCAGAATCTCTGGGACACATTTAAAGCAGTCTGTAGAGGAAAATATATAGCAATAAGTGCCCACATGAGAAGAGTGGAGAGATCCAAAATTGACACCCTATCGTCAAAATTGAAAGAGCTAGAGGAGCAAGATCAAAAAAGCTCAAAACCTAGCCAAAGACAAGAAATAACTAAGATCAGAGCAGAACTGAAGGAGATAGAGACAAGAAAAGCCCTTCAAAAATCAATAAATCTAAGAGCTGGTTTTTTGAAAAGATCAACAAAATAGACAGACCACTAGCCAGACTGATAGAAAAGAAAAGAGAGAACAACCAAATAGATGCAATAAAAAACGATAAAGGGAAATCACCACAGATTCCACAGAAATTCAAACCATCATCAGAGAATACTACAAACAACTCTATGCACACAAACTAGTAAATCAAAAAGAAATGGATAAATTCCTGGACGCCTGTGTCCTCCCAAGCCTAAACCAGGAGGAAGCTGAAACTATGAATAGACCAATAACAAGGTCTGAAGTTGAGGCAGCAATTAAGAGCCTACCACACAAAAAAAAAGCCCAGGTCCAGATGGGTTCACAGCTGAATTCTACCAGACACACAAAGAGGATCTGGTACCATTCCTTCTGAAACTATTCTAAATAATCCAAAAAGAGGGAACCCTTCCCAAATCATTTTATGAGACCAACATCATCCTGATACCAAAACCTGGCAGAGACTCAACAAGAAAAGAAAACTTCAGGACAATATCCATGATGAACATAGATGCAAAAATCCTCAATAAAATACTGGCAAATCGATTGCAACAGCACATTAAAAAACTTATCCATCATGATCAATAGGATTCATCCCGGGGATGCAAGGCTGGTTCAACATACGCAAGTCTATAAACGTAATTCACCACATAAATAGAAACAAAAACAAAAACCACATGATTATCTCAATTGACGCAGAGAAGGCATTTGACAAAATTCAACAGCTCTTTATGCTAAAATCCCTCAATAAACTTGGTGTTGATGGAACATATCTCAAAGTAATAAAAGCTATTTATGACAAAGCAACAGCCAATATCATACTTAATGGGCAAAAACTGGAAGCATTCCCTTTGAAATCCGGCACTAGACAAGGATGCCCTCTCTCACCACTTCTATTCAACATAGTACTGGAAGTTCTAGCCAGAGAAATCAGGCAAGAAAAAGAAATAAAGTGTATTCAAATAGGAAAGGTGGAAGCCAAATTGTCTCTATTTGCAGACGACATGATAGTATACCTAGAAGACCACATCACCTAAGCCCAAAAGCTCCTGCAACTGATAAGCAAATTCAGCAAAGTCTCAGGATATAAAATCAATGTGCACAAATCACAAGCATTCATATACACCAATAACAGACTTAAAGATAACCAAATCAAGAACGAACTGCCATTCACAATTGCTACAAAGAAAATAAAATACCTAGGAATACAACTCACTAGAAATGTAAGAGACCTCTTTAAGGAAAACTACAAACAACTGCTCAACGAAATAAGAGAGGACACAAACAGATGGAGAAACATTCCATGTTCGTGGTTAGGAAGAATCAATATTGTGAAAATGGCTATACTGCCCAAAGTAATTTACACATTCAATGCTATCCCCATCAAACTACCATTGAATTTCTTCACAGAACTGGAAAAAAACACCATGAATTTCATATGGAACCAAAAAAGAGCCCGCATAGCCAAGTCAATTCTAAGCAAAAAGAACACAGCGGGAGGCATCACGCTACCAGACTTCAAACTATATTACAAGGCTACAGTAATCAAAACAGCATGGTACTGGTACCAAAACAGAGATATAGACCAATGGAACAGAACAGAAGCATCGGAGGCAACACAACATATCTACAACCATATTATCTTTGATAAACCAGAAAAAACAGGCAATGGGGAAAGGATTCCCTATTTAATAAATGGTGTTGGGAAAACTGGCTAGCCATGTGTAGAAAGCAGAAACTGGACCCCTTTCTGACACCTTACACTAAAATTAACTCCAGATGGATTAAAGACTTAAACGTAAGACCTGACATCATCAAAACCCTAGAAGAAAATATAGGCAAAACCGTTCAGGACATAGGAGTAGGCAAGGACTTCATGAACAAAACACCAAAAGCATTGGCAACAAAAGCCAAAATAGACAAATGGGACCTAATCAAACTCCACGGCTTCTGCACGGCAAAAGAAACAGTCACTAGAGTGAATCAGCAACCATCAGAATGAAAAAAAATCTTTGCAGTTTACGCATCTGACAACGGGCTGATATCCAGAATTTACAAAGAACTCAAACAGATTTACAGAACAACAAACAAACAAGCCCATTCAAAAATGGGCAAAGGATATGAACAGAAACTTTACAAAAGAAGACATACATGAGGCCAACAAACATATGAAAAAGTGCTCATCATCATTGGTCATTAGAGAGATGCAAATCAAAACCACATTGAGATATCATCTCACACCAGTTAGAATGGCGATCATTAAAAAATCTGGAGACAGCAGATGCTGGAGAGGATATGGAAAAATAGGAACACTCTTACACTGTTGGTGGGAGTGTAAATTAGTTCAACCATTGTGGAAGACAGTGTGGCGATTCCTCAGGGACCTAGAAATAGAAATTCCATTTGACCCAGCAATCCCATTACTGGGTATCTATCCAAAAGACTATAAATCGTTCTACTATAAGGACACATGCACACGAATGTTCATTGCAGCACTGTTTACAATAGCAAAGACCTGGAACCAACCGAAATGCCCATCGATGATAGACTTGACTGGGAAAATGTGGCACATATACACCATGGAATATTATGCAGCAATCAAAAATGATGGGTTTGTGTCCTTTGTAAGGACATGGATGAATCTGGAGATCATCATTCTCAGCAAACTGACACAAGAACAGAAAAATAAATACTGCATATACTCACTCACAGGTGGGTGAGAAAAATGAGAACACATGGACACAGAGAGGCGGTCTACTATACACTGGGGACTGTTGGGGGAAATGGGGGAGGGACAGCGGGGGGGGCTGGGGGGATAGCCTGGGTATAAATTCCAAGTGTGGGTGAAGGGGAGAAATGCAGCAAACACACTGCCATGTGTGTACCTATGCAACTATCTTGCACGTTCTTCACATGTACCCCCAAACCTATAATACAATAAAAATTTTTAAAAAAAGAGAGAGAAAAGGATACAAACAGGAAAAAATAGGAAACACACAGGAGAGTGGAAGGTAAACAAAGGAGATATTGGGGTACACACAGGAGAAAGGGAAATACACACAGAAGAGGGGGATAAACACATTAGAGAGGGGGATACACGCAGCAAAATGGGGTATACACACAAGAGGGAGGGGGTTACACATAGGAGGGAGAAGGATACACACAGGAGAGAGGGGAATACCCACAGGAGAGAGGAGGTTACACGCAAAAGAGAGGAGGAAACACACAGGATATAGGTAAATACACACAGAAGAGAGGTGGATACAAAAAGGAGAGGAGGATGCACACAAAAAAAAGGGGGATACACACAACAGAGAGGAATATACACACAAAAGAGAGGAGTGTCCACACAGGAGAGAGGAGGATACAAACAGGAGAGGGAGGAAACCCACAGGAGAGAATAAAATACACACAGGAGAAAGGGGGATACACACAGGAAAGTGAAAAATACACACAGAAGAGAAAGGGATACACACAGGAGAAAGAAAGATACAGCTGAGTGGGGCATACACACAGGAGGGAGGAAGATCCACAAAGGAGGGAGAAAAATATACACAGGAGAGAGGGGAATACACAGAGCGGGAGGGGGATACAAAAAGGAGAATGGAGGATACACACAGGAGACTGGAGGATACACACATGAGAGGAGAATACGCACAGGAAAGAAGGATACACACAAAAGAGATGGGGATGCACATAGGAGAGTGGGATACACACAAGAAAGAGGGGCATACACACAGGAGAGAGAAGGATCCACGCAGAAGAGAGGAGGATAAACACAGTAGAGAGAGGGATACACGCAAGATAGAGGGAGATACACGCTAAAGAGATGGGCGATACACGCAGGAGAGAGGAGGATACACAGAGAGGAGAGGGTCATACACACAGGAGAGGGTAATACACACAGGAGAGAGGAGGATACACACAGTATAGAAAGAAATAAACACAGGAGGGAGAGGAATACACAGAGGACAGAGGAGGATACACACAGGAAAGAGGATGAAATACACAGGAGAGAGAGGGATACCCACAGAAGAGTGGGAAATACACACAGGAGAGGGTAATACACACAGGAGAGAGGAGAATACACACATTGGAGGAAGATACACACAGGAGAGGTGCCATACACACAAAAGAGAGGAGGATACAAACAGGAAAGAGAAGGATACATACAGGAGAAAGGGGATACACACAGGAGAGTGTGGGATTCACACAGGAAATGGTGGATACACACCGAAGAGAGGAGGGTGCACACAGGAGAAAGCGATACACACAGGTGAGAGAAAGATACACACAGGAGAAAGAAATACACGCATGAGAGATCAGGATACACACAGGAGAGAAAAGGATACACACAATAGAGGGGGATACACCAAAAAAAGAGGGGCATAAAAACAGAAAAGGTGAGGATACACGTAAAAGAGAGGATGATACACACAAGAGAGAGTGGGATACACATAGAAGAGAGAGAGAAACACACAGGACAAATGAGGAATACCCACGAAAGAGAGGAAGATAAACACAGAAGAGAAGAGGATACACACAGGAGAGAGGAAGATACACACAGGAGAGAAAACGATACACAAAAAAGAAATAAGAAAATTCACAGGAGAGAGAACAATAAACAGAGAAGAGATTAAGATACACACAGGAGAGAGGGGGAAGCACAAAGGAGAGAGGGGAAATACACACAGGAGAGGAGAGGATACACAGGAAAGAAGAGTATACACACAGTAAAGAGGGGGATACACATAGTAGAGAGAAGAATACACACAGGAGAGAGGATGATACACACAGGAGAGAGAATACACAAAAAGAGAGGGAGATATGCACAGGATAGAGAAGGAAACACAAAAGAAAGACGAAGATCCACACAGGAGAGAGGAGGATACACACAGGAGAAAAGAGAATACACACAGGAGAGATGGGGAATACACAGAGGAGAGAGGAGAATACACGCAGGTTAGAGAAGGATACACACAGATAAAAAGGAAAATACAGAATGGAGAGAGGAGGATACACACAGGAGAGAGAAGAATGCACACAGGAGAGAGGAGGATACACACAAGAGAGCGTGGGACACACATAGGAGAGAGAGGATACACACAGGACAAATGGGGGATACCCACAGGAGAGAGGAACATACACATAGGAGAGAGGAGGATACACACAGGAGAGAGGAGGATACACACAGGAGAGGAGAGGATAAACACAGGAGAGGAAAGGATAAACACAAGAGAGGGACATACACATGGGAGAGAAAAAATACACTCAGAAGAGAAGGATACACACAGGAGAAATGGGAATACACATAGCAGAGTTGGGGATACACACAGGAGAGGGGGATCCACTCAGGAGAAATGAAGATACATGCAGGAGAGAGGAAATACACGAAGGAGAGAGGGAATACACATTGGAGAGAGGAAGATACACGCAGGATAGAGGAGGATACACACAAAAGAGAGAATGATTCACACAGGAGAGAGGAGAATACACACAGGAGAAAGAAGGATACACACAGGAGAGGGGGATACACACTGGGGAGAGGAGGATACATGCAGGATACAGAAGGAAACACACAAGAAAAAGTAAGATCCACACAGGAGAGAGGAGGATACACACAGGAAAGAGGAGGATACACAAAGAAGAGAGGAAGATACACACAGGAGAGAAAACAATACACAAAGGAGAAAGGCGGGAAATCACAGGAGAGAGGAGGATAAACAGATAAGAGATGGGGATACACACAGAAGAGTGGGAGAAACACATAGGAGAGAGAAGTGATACACAGAAGAGAGGAGAGGATACACACAGGAAAGAGAAAGATACACACAGAAAAGGGAAGGATACACACAGGAGAGGGGGGATACACACAGGACAGAGGAGGATACACACAAAAGTGAAAGGAAATACACACAGGAGAAAGGGAGGTACATAGAGGAGAGAGGAGGATACACAGAGAAGAGAAAAGAATTTACAAATGAGAGAGGGATACACACTGAAGAGAGGGCAATACAGATAGGAGAGAGGGAGATACACACAGGAGAAAGGAGGATACACACAGGAGATTGGAGGATACACACAAAAGAAAGGAGGATACACACAGGTGAGAGGGGGATACACACAGAAGAGGGGGGATACACACAAGAGAGTGGTGCATACACACAGGAGAGAGGGGGATACACAGAGGAGAGGGGGATACACACAGGAGCGAGGGGGATACACACAGGAGAAAGTGGGAGACATACCAGAAAAAGGGATCCACACAGGAGAGGTGGATACACGCAGAAGAGAGGGGCATACACAATAGAGAGGATGATACACAAAGTAGAGAGGAGGATACACACAGGAGAGAGAAAAATACACACAAGAGAGAGAGGAATAAACACAGGAGTGAGGAGGATACACACAGGAGAGAGGAGGATACACACAAGTGATTGGAGGATACACACAAGAGAGAGGAGGATACACAGGAGAGAGGGGGAAACACACAGGAGAGAGGGGGACACACCCAGAAAAAGGGGCATACACACTGGAGAGAGGAGTTTGCACGCAGGAGAGAGGAGGATACAAACAGGAGAGAGGGGGATACACACAGGAGAGAAGGGGATACACACGAGAGAGAGGGGGGATACACAGAGAAGAGAGAATACACACAGAAAAAAGGAGTATACACACAGGAGACAGAAGGATGAAAACAGGAAAGAAGGAAATACATAAAGAAGAGAGGAGGATACACACAGAGGAGAGGAAAATTCACAAAACACAGAGAGATTCACACTGAAGAGAGGAAGGTTACACACAGGAGAGAGGTGGATACACACAGGAGAAAGAATGATACACACAGGAGAGGGGATACACACAGGAGAGAGGGGGATACACACAGGAGAAAGTGGGAGACATACCAGAAAAAGGGATCCACACAGGAGAGGTGGATACACGCAGAAGAGAGGGGCATACACAATAGAGAGGATGATACACAAAGTAGAGAGGAGGATACACACAGGAGAGAGAAAAATACACACAAGAGAGAGAGGAATAAACACAGGAGTGAGGAGGATACACACAGGAGAGAGAGGATACACACAGAGAGAGGAGGATACACAGGAGAGAAGGATACACACGAGAGAGAAAGGGGGGACACACAGGAGAGAGGGGGAAACACACAGGAGAGAGGGGGACACACCCAGAAAAAAGGGGCATACACACTGGAGAGAGGAGTTTGCACGCAGGAGAGAGGAGGATACAAACAGGAGAGAGGGGGATACACACAGGAGAGAAGGGGATACACACGAGAGAGGGGATACACAGAGAAGAGAGAATACACACAGAAAAAAGGAGTATACACACAGGAGACAGAAGGATGAAAACAGGAAAGAAGGAAATACATAAAGAAGAGAGGAGGATACACACAGAGGAGAGGAAAATTCACAAAACACAGAGAGATTCACACTGAAGAGAGGAAGATTACACACAGGAGAGAGGTGGATACACACAGGAGAAAGAATGATACACACAGGAGAGGGGGATAAACACAGGAGAGAGGGGGATACACACAGGACAGAGGGGATACAGAGAGGAGAGAAGGATACATACAGAAGAGTGGGGCATACACACAGGAGAGTGGGGCATACACAAAGGAAAAAGGAGGACACAGGCAGAAGAGAGAAGACACATAGGAGAAAAGAGAATACCCAAAGGAGAAAGGAGGATACACACAGGAGAGAAGAGGACACAAAGGAGAGGGTGATACACACAGGAGAAAGGGGGATACACACAGGAGAGGGGGATACACAGAGGAGAGAGAGGGATACACCAGGGGAGAGGGGGATACACCGAAGAGAGTGGGATACAAACAAGAGAGTGGGGCATACACACAGGAGAGAGGAGGAAACAGGCAGGAGAGAGAAGGATACACACAGAAGAGAGGAGGATACACACCAGAGGGAGCAGGTTACACACAGGAGAGGAGGATACACACAGGAGAGTCAGGGATACACACAGGAGAGAGGAGGATACACACAGGAGAGAGGAGGATACCCCCAGATAAAAAAGAATACACACAGGAGACAGGAGGGTACACACAGGAGAGAGAAAGATACACACAGGAGAGAGGGGAATACACACAAAAGAGAGGAGATACACACAAGAGAGTGGGGCATACACACATAAAGGAGGGAAATAAACAAAGGAAGAAGAAAGATACACACAGAAGAGAGTGGTATAAACACAGCAGCAGGGGTATACACAAAGGAGGGAAGAGGATACACACAGGAGAGAGGAGGATACACACAGGAGAGTGGGATACACAGAGAGGAGAGTGAGATACACACAGAAAAGAAGCATACACGCAGGAGAGATTGCGATACACACAGGAGAGACGCGGATACACACAGGAGAGGAGGATACACACAGGAGAGAGGGGCATATACACAAAAAAATGGAGGATACATGCAGGAGGCAGGAAGATACACAGAGGAAAGAGAAACATAGAAAGAGCAGAGAGATCCGAGGGGAGCAGCAAGATGGCGTCGTAGAGGTGACTCAGGATTGCAGCTCTCAGTGAAGGCTCAGAGGGTGAGTTTTAGCCGCATTCTCGGAAAGGACCTTTTTTGCCCACAGAACTTTGAAAGTCCCAGGTGTGGGAGAGACACGGGAGGCTAGTGCAGCCGGCTCATGCGGCCCCAGTTCGGCCGGGCCAGCGCCACAGCGCAGGGGCACCCGGCACAAAACTCACTGGTCTCAGTGCCATGTTAAACAGGAAATCTGAGATTTGGAAAAGCAGATTGGCATGTCCATTTGATTGAACGGGACTTGGACAATGAGCCAGACCAGGAGATACCTGGGAAACGTGATCTGAGCCAGTGCAGTGAGCAGTGGCATGGGAGATCACATGGATCCCAGTGCCCTATCAGCAGGCTACTGGGGCGCCAGTGAGAGTCGACCGTTCAGCTTGGGGAGAGGAAGAGAGAGAGAGAGAGGACGGACTCTGAGGCAGGGAGCTGGGTGATCGGGCTCGGCGGGTCCCACCCTCACGGAGACAAGCAGGGCAGCAATTGGAGGCACTCGGGGCTGATAGTTTTGCTGCCGTCATCCAGGACGGTGCAGCCTGGTGGGGGAGGGGCGTCCACCACTACAAAGGCAATCCGCCCCTACTGAAGTACCGCCCAGGGCTGACGCAGCCTGCCGTTGCCGAGGCAACATGCCATAACAGAGAGACTCCACCAAGAGGGCGGAGCGCACAACAGCAGAACAGATCCCGTGGCAGCAGGGTGGACCCGCACTAGCAGGGTGGAGCCCCAGCAGGCAAATAGTGAATAGACTGCCTCCTAGCTGGGCAGGACAGTGCAACAGATACTCATAAAGAAAGCCCCAACTCCCTGAGACAGAGCATCTAAGGGGGAAAAAAGGGGGAGGTTATGAGTTTTATTGCAGCAGACATAGACACATCCCCCCAACATCCCTGAATGAACAATGGAGCTCACAGCTCAGCACTGGAGCTTCCCTAAAGCACAGACCGTCTCCTCAAGCAGCTCCCAGACCCCTGTATATCCAAAGAGTCACCCCAAAAAAAGGAATAATCAGACTGACATTTGGCGGGCATCATTCTGGAACAAAGATAGCAGAAGAAACTGATAGCACACACCACTGTTCTGCAGCTGCTACAGGTGTATCCCAGACAAGCATGGCCTGGAGTGGACCTCATCACTCGTACGGCAGAGGAGCTAGAACATTAGAAGAAAAACTAAGTAACAGAAATACTTCATCATCAACAATCTGGGCATCCACTCAGAGACCCAATTGAAAAATCAGCAACTACTAAGACGACAGGTGGATCAATTTATAAAGATGGGAAGAAATCAGCGCAAAAAAAAAGGAAAACACCCGAAACAAAACACCTCACCTCCTACAAAGAAACAAAACTCCTCACCAGCAAGGGAACACAGCTGGAGAGAGAATGAGTGTGACAAAATGACGGAATCAGACTTCAGAAAGTGGATAATGAGAAACTTCAGTGAGCTAAAAGAACATGTTCTCAGTTAGTGCAAAAAAACTAAGAAGCTTGAAAAAAGATTTGAAAAAAGATTTGAGGAAATGATAACAAGAATGGACAACTTAGAGAGGAATATGAATGAATTGAAGGAGCTGAAAAACAACACAAGAACTTCGCGAAGCATGCACAAGTTTCAACAGCCGAATTGACCAAGCAGAAGAAAGAATATCAGAAGTTGAAGATCAACTCAATGAAATAAAACGAGAAACCAAGATTAAAGAAAAAAGCGCAAAAAGGAATGAACAAAATCTCCAAGAAATGTGGGACTATGTGAAGAGACCAAACCTACGTTTGATAGGTGTACCAGAATGTGATGAAGAGAATGAATCCAAGCTGGAAAACACTCTTCAGGATATTATCTAGGAAAATTTCCCCAACCTAGCAAGACAGGTCAATACTCAACTCCAGGAAATACAGAGAACACCACAAAAATACTCCGCAAGAAGAACAACCACAAGGCACATAATCATCAGATTCACCAGGGTTGAAATGAAGGAGAAAATACTAAGGGCAGCCAGAGAGAAAGGTCGGGTCACCCACAAAGGGAAGCCCATCAGACTCACAGCAGATCTCTCAGCAGAGACTCTACAAGCCAGAAGAGAGTGGGGGCCAATATTCAACATCCTTAAAGAAAATAACTTTCAACCAAGAATTTCATATCCAGCCAAACTGAGCTTCATAAGTGAAGGAAAAAATAATTCTTCATGAACAAGCAAGTACTCAGAGATTTTGCCACCACTAGGCCTGCTTTACAAGAGCTTCTGAAAGAGGCACTGGACATGGAAAAAAACAACCAGTACCAGCCATCCTAAAAGCATACCAAATGCTAAAGAGCATCAACAAAATGAAGAATCAACATGAACCAACGAGCAAAACAGCCAGCTAGAATCAAGATGGCAGTATCAAATTCACACATAACAAGAGTCACCCCAAAAAAAGGAATAATCAGACTGACATTTGGCGGGCATCATTCTGGAACAAAGATAGCAGAAGAAACTGATAGCACACACCACTGTTCTGCAGCTGCTACAGGTGTATCCCAGACAAGCATGGCCTGGAGTGGACCTCATCACTCGTACGGCAGAGGAGCTAGAACATTAGAAGAAAAACTAAGTAACAGAAATACTTCATCATCAACAATCTGGGCATCCACTCAGAGACCCAATTGAAAAATCAGCAACTACTAAGACGACAGGTGGATCAATTTATAAAGATGGGAAGAAATCAGCGCAAAAAAAAAAGGAAAACACCCGAAACAAAACACCTCACCTCCTACAAAGAAACAAAACTCCTCACCAGCAAGGGAACACAGCCGGACAGAGAATGAGTGTGACAAAATGACGGAATCAGACTTCAGAAAGTGGATAATGAGAAACTTCAGGGAGCTAAAAGAACATGTTCTCAATCAGTGCAAAGAAACTAAGAAGCTTGAAAAAAGATTTGAAAAAAGATTCAAGGAAATGATAACAAGAATGGACAACTTAGAGAGGAATATGAATGAATTGAAGTAGCTGAAAAACACAACACGAGAACTTCGCGAAGCATGCACAAGTTTCAACAGCCGAATTGACCAAGCAGAAGAAAGAATATCAGAAGTTGAAGATCAACTCAATGAAATAAACCGAGAAACCAAAATTAAAGAAAAAAGCGCAAAAAGGAATGAAAAAAATCTCCAAGAAATGTGGGACTATGTGAAGAGACCAAACTTACGTTTGATAGGTGTACCAGAATGTGATGAAGAGAATGACTCCAAGCTGGAAAACACTCTTCAGGATATTATCTAGGAAAATTTCCCCAACCTAGCAAGACAGGTCAATACTCAACTCCAGAAAATACAGAGAACACCACAAAGATACTCCGCAAGAAGAACAACCCCAAGGCATATAATCATCAGATTCACCAGGGTTGAAATGAAGGAAAAAATACTAAGGGCAGCCAGAGAGAAAGGTCGGGTCACCCACAAGGGGAAGCCCATCACACTCACAGCAGATCTCTCAGCAGAGACTCTACAAGCCAGAAGAGAGTGGGGGGCCAATATTCAACATCCTTAAAGAAAAGAACATTCAACCTAGAACTTCATATCCAGCCAAACTGAGCTTCATAAGTGAAGGATAAAATAATTCTTCATGAACAAGCAAGTACTCAGAGATTTTGTCACCACTAGGCCTGCTTTACAAGAGCTTCTGAAAGAGGCACTGGACATGGAAAAAAACAACCAGTACCAGCCATCCTAAAAGCATACCAAATGCTAAAGAGCATCAACAAAATGAAGAATCAACATGAACCAACGAGCAAAACAGCCGGCTAGAATCAAGATGGCAGTATCAAATTCACACATAACAATATTAACCCTAAATGTAAATGGGCTAAATGCACCAATCAAAAGACACAGACTGGCAAATTGAATAAAAAACCAAAACCCATCGGTGTGTTGTATCCAGGAAACCCACCTCACATGCGAAGATACACAAAGGCTCAAAATAAAAGGATGGAGGAAGATTTACCAAGCAAATGGAGAGAAAAAAATGCAGGAGTTGCAATTCTCGTCTCTGATAAAATAGACTTTAAAGCAACAAAGATCAAAAGGGACAAAGAAGGTCATTACATAATGGTAAAAGGATCAATACAACAAGAAGAGTTAACGATTCTAAATATATATGGACCCAATGCAGGAGCACCCAGATATATAAGGCAAGTTCTTAATGACTTAAAAAGAGACTTAGACTCCCACACAATAATAGTGGGAGACTTTAACACTCCACTGTCAATAGCAGACACAT
>JAKFGQ010000419.1:0-25338 GCA_021498475.1 Saguinus midas | reverse complement strand
GGCAAGGACTTCATGAACAAAACACCAAAAGCATTGGCAAAAGCCAAAATAGACAAATGGGACTAATCAAACTCCACAGCTGCACGGCAAAGAAACAGTCACTAGAGTGAATCGCAACCATCAGAATGGAAAAATCTTTGCAGTTTACACATCTGACAAAGCTGATATCCAGAATTTAAAGAACTCAAACAGATTTACAGGAAAAAAAAACAAACAAGCCCATTCAAAATGGGCAAAGGATATGAACAGAAACTTTACAAAAGAAGACATACATGAGGCCAATAAACATATGAAAAGTGCTCATCATCATTGGTCATTAGAGATGCAAATCAAAACCACATTGAGATACCATCTCCACAGTTAATGATCATTAAAAATCTGAGACAGCAGATGCTGGAGAGGATGTGGAAAGAATACTCTTACACTGTTGGTGGGAGTGTAAATTAGTTCAACCATTGTGGAAGACTGGCGATTCCTCAGGGACCTAGAATATTCCATTTGACCCAGCAATCCCATTACTGAATCTATCCAAGGACTAAATCGTTCTACTATAAGGACACATGCACGAATGTTCATGGCACTGTTTACAATAGCAAGACCTGAACCAACCCAAATGCCCAATGATAGACTGGACTGGGAAAATGTGGCACATATACACCATGGAATATGCAGCAATCAAAATGATGAGTTTGTGTCCTTTGAGGACATGGATGAATCTGAGAACATCATTCTCAGCAACTGACACAAGAATAGAAAAGAAATACGCATATACTCACTCATGGGTGGTGAGAAAAATGAGAACACATGGACACAGAGGCGGTCTACTATACACTGGGGACTGTTGAATGGGGCCTTATGAAATAGACCCTTTACTCCACAGGTGTATTTTTTTGACTCTCAAATGAACCACTGAAATGGACTAGTGATATTTTTCACATGTGCAATATTCAAAGAGGTTCTGTATGAGTGTCATATCAAATAGTCTCGACTCACATGTGTATCATTCACGGAGCTCCTTAATTTTGGGCTACCTTCAATACAGTCCTCCCTCCTTCACAGCTGTTTATTACACACTGAAGCTGTGAATGAGAGACCATATGAAGTACACTCCTTACTATTGCCACATTGTGCATTATTCGGTATGCTGTGATTGAGTGTTCATATGACTGGACTCTGACTATTCCCAAGGTGTGTATTCTTCAGTCAGTTTTGAACGAGTATCATAAAATAGACTCCTGACACTCTCTTGTCTATTCTCAGCTCTGCATTTTCACTGAGTTTTTGGGTGAATGGTCATATCAAATAGTCTCAGACAATTCTCCAGGTGTGCATTATTCACTGAGGCTCTAAATGAGTGGCTATATGAAATAGAATCCTGAGTATTTTCCAGATATATATGATTCTTCACTGAGGAACAGAATAAGTGGCTGTCAAGTACACTTCACATTTCCATACGTCTGTATTATTCTGTGAGGCTCTGAATGAGTGGCCATAGGAAAAAGTCTCCTGACTATTCCACAGGTGTGCATTATTCACTGAGGCTCTAAATGAGTGGCTATACAAACAGAATCCTGACTTTTCAAGGTGTCTGTTATTCAGTTAGGCTCTGAATATGTGGCTATAGAAAAAATTCTGACTACAATACAGGTGTTCTTTTTCAATAAAATTCTGAAGAAATGCCACTCTCAGAATTCCTGTTTATTATTCACTGAGGCTCTGAAACTTTGGCCATATGAAATTGTTTTCTGACGTGTCCATAGGCGTGTATTATTGACTCTGACTCTAAATATTTGGGCAAGTAAAATAGACAAGTGACTATTCCAAAGTTGTGTATTACTGACTCAGGCTTAATTTGTGGCTATAAAAGACTAGTGTCTATTCCACACATGTGCATTATTCACTGAGGCTCTGAATGAGTGGCCATAGGAAAAAGTCTCCTGACTATTCCACAGGTGTGCATTATTCACTGAGGCTCTGAATGAGTGGCCATAGGAAAAAGTCTCCTGACTATTCCACAGGTGTGCATTATTCACTGAGGCTCTGAATGAGTGGCCATAGGAAAAAGTCTCCTGACTATTCCACAGGTGTGCATTATTCACTGAGGCTCTGAATGAGTGGCCATAGGAAAAAGTCTCCTGACTATTCCACAGGTGTGCATTATTCACTGAGGCTCTGAATATGTGTCTACATGAAAGAGTCTCCTGACTATTCCACAGGTGTGCATTATTCACTGAGGCTCTGAATGAGTGGCCATAGGAAAAAGTCTCCTGACTATTCCACAGGTGTGCATTATTCAGTGAGCCTCAGAAGATGTGGTCATACTAATTAGATTTCTTACTACATCAAGTCTGTCTTATGCACTGAGGCTCTGAATATGTGTCTACATGAAAGACTCCTGACTACACCACATTTTCAATGACACATTGAATGAGAGGCCACATGAAAAAGTCTCCTGACTATTCCACAGGTGTGCATTATTCACTGAGGCTCTGAATGAGTGGCCATAGGAAAAAGTCTCCTGACTATTCCACAGGTGTGCATTATTCACTGAGGCTCTGAATGAGTGGCCATAGGAAAAAGTCTCCTGACTATTCCACAGGTGTGCATTATTTAGTGATTCTCTGAATGAGTGGCCATAGGAAAAAGTCTCCTGACTATTCCACAGGTGTGCATTATTCACTGAGGCTCTGAATGAGTGGCCATAGGAAAAAGTCTCCTGACTATTCCACAGGTGTGCATTATTCACTTTTGTCTGAATGAGTAGCCATAAGACATAGACTCCTCATTATTCTCCATGTGTGCATTATTCCAACAGGTTGTATGAGTGTCCATACCAAATAGACTCCTGACACTTCCCCAGGTGTGTATTACTCAATGATACACAGAATTAGAGTTCATATATAGACTCCTGACTACCACCCAGGTGTGTATCATTCAGGAAGGCACTGAATTCATGGCTATCTTAAACAGTGTCCTGATTACTCCATAGAAGTTTATTATTCACTGAGGCTCTAAATGAGTGGCTACATGAAGTAGACTCTTAAATCTTCCTTTGTTGTGTATTATTGAATGAGTCTCTGACTAAGTGGGCATAAAAAGAGACTCAGGTGTATTGCCCAGGTGTTCATTACTTACAGAGACTCTGAATGTGTAGGCATTTGAAGTAGACCCTTGACTGTTTCTGAGGAGGGAGTATTATTCACAGAGGCCAGAAGTGGCCATGTGAAAGAGATTCCTGACTTATCAGATATACATGTTATTCACTAAAACACTGAAAGTGTGGCCTTATGAAATAGACATTTACTCCACAGGTGCGTGTTGTTTTTGACTCTCAAACGAACCACCATATGAAATAGACTAGTGATTATTCCCACATGTGCAATATTCAGAGGTTCTGTATGAGTGTCCATATCAAATAGTCTCCTGACTCTCACACATGTGTGTATCATTCACGAGCTGCTATTTGGGGTCAATAGTCCTCCTCCTCACAGCTGTTTATTATGCACTGAAGCTCTGAATGAGTGGCCATATAAAACAGACTAGTGTCTATTCCACATGTGCATTATTCACTGAGGCTCTGAATGAGTGGCCATATGACCTGGACTCTGACTATTCCCAA
Organism: Saguinus midas; assembly: GCA_021498475.1. NCBI lineage: Eukaryota > Metazoa > Chordata > Mammalia > Primates > Cebidae > Saguinus > Saguinus midas. The sequence goes on along the minus strand of JAKFGQ010000419.1, from coordinate 21,719 downwards.
GGTGTGTATTCTTCAGTCAGTTTCTGAAAGTGGCCATATAAAATAGACTCCTGACTCTGTCCTCTTGACTATTTCTCAGCTCTGCATTTTCCACTGAGTCGCTGGGTGAAGTCATATCAAATAGTCTCCAGACAATTCTCCAGGTGTGTATTATTCAGTGAGTCTCTTAATAAGTGGCTATATATAATAGAATCCTGAGTATTTTCCAGATATATATGATTCTTCACTGAGGAACTGAATAAGTGGCCATGTCAAGTACACTCCTGACATTTCCATACATCTGTATTATTCTGTGAGGCTCTGAATGAGTGGCCATAAAACAGAGACTCCTATATACTACTCCTGTGTGAGTTTTTACATTCGGCTGTAAATGAGTGGCTATACAAACAGAATCCTGACTTTCCCAAGGTGTCTGTTATTCAGTTAGGCTCTGAGTATGTGGCTATATGAAACAGAATTCTGACTACAATACAGGTGTTCTTTACTCAATGAACCTCTGAAGAAATGCCACATGTAATAGCGTCCAGAGTATTCCTCAGGTATTTATTATTCACTGAGGCTCTGAAACTTTGGCCATATGAAATGGTTTTCTGACTAGTCTACAGGCCTGTATTATTGACTCTGACTCTAAATATTTGGGCATATATAATAGACTAGTGTCTATTCCACAGTTGTGTATTACTGACTCAGGCTTTGATTTTGTGGTCATATAAAACAGACTAGTGTCTACTCCACACATGTGTATTATTCCCTTAGGTTGTAAATGAGAGGCTATGTAAAGTACACTCCAAACACTTCCCCAGGTTTGTGTCACTCAGTGAGGCTGTTTTTGTATGACAATATGAAACAGGAGGCTGTCTATCTCAAATAATTTTATTATTCAGTGAATCACTGAATTAGCAGCTATATGAAATAAACTGCTGAGTACTTTACCTTTGTGCATTATTCATTTTGGTTATGAGTCATTGGCCATATAAAATGGAATCCTGATTAATCCACACTTGCATATTATTCACTGAGGCTCTGAATATGTGTCTACATGAAAGAGTCTCCTGACTATTCCACAGGTCTGCATTATTTACCAAGGCTCTGAATGAATGTCCATCGAAAAAAGACTCCAAATTACTCTCCAGGTGTGTATTATTCAGTGAGCCTCAGAATATGTGGTCATACTAATTAGATTTCTTACTATATCAAGGGTCTGTTTTATGCACTGAGGCTCTGAATATGTGTCTACATGAAAGAGTCTCCTGACTATTCCACAGGTGTGCATTATTTAGTGAGACTCTGAATGAGAGGCCACATGAAAAAGTCTCCTGACTATTCCACAGGTGTGCATTATTTAGTGAGACTCTGAATGAGGAGATACAAATAAATCCTGACTATTTATCCAGGTGTGTACATTTAGTGAGGCTCTCAACGGGTAGCCATAGAAAGAGACTTCTGACTATTCCGCAGGTGTGAATTATTCAGTGATTCTCTGAATGAGTGGCCATAAAATATAGACTCCAGACTATATCACAAGTGTGTAATATTCAGTGAGGCTGTGAAAGAGTGGCCATATGAAACAGAATTCTATTGACTTCACATGGGCGTTATTCACTGTTTGTCTGAATGAGTAGCCGTATGACATAGACTCCTCATTATTCTCCATGTGTGCATTATTCCAACAGGTTTGGTATGAGTGTCCATACCAAATAGACTCCTGAAACTCCCCCAGGTGTGTATTACTCAGCGTTACACAGAATTAGAGTTCATATGAAATAGACTCCTGACTACCACCCAGGTGTGTATCATTCGGGAAGGCATTTAATTCCTGGCTATCTTAAACAGTGTCCTGATTACTCCATAGAAGTTTATTATTCACTGAAACTTTGAATGAGAGGCCATACAAAATAGACATCTGACTATTGCTCCATTGTGAATTATTCAATAATGTTCTAAATGAATGGTAGTATGAAATAGAATCCTGAGAATTCCCCAGGTGTGTATCATTCAGGGAGGCACAGAATGAGTGGCCATATAAAAAATGCTCGACTATTACCCTGGTGTGGATTATTCACTAAGGATCTAAATGAGTGGATACATGAAGTAGACCATTAACTCTTCCCCAGGTGTGTATTATTGAATGAGACTCTGAATGAGTGGCCATAAAATAGACTCCTGAAACTCCCCAGGTGTGTATTATTGAATGAGACTCTGAATGAGTGGCCATAAAATAGACTCCTGACTACCACCCAGGTGTGTATCATTCAGGAGGCACAGAATGAGTGGCCATGTGAAAGAGATTCCTGACTATCAGATATATTATTCACTAAAATACTGAAAGTGGCCTTATGAAATAGAACATTTTCTCCAGAGGTGCATGTTATTTTTCACTCCAAAACACCATATGAAATAGACTGATTATTCCCACATGTGCAATATTCAAAGAGGTTCTGTATGAGTGTCCATACCAAATAGACTCCTGAAACTCCCCAGGTGTGTATCATTCACAGCTGCTTTATTTGGGCTACCTTCAATACAGTCCTCCCTCCTTCACAGCTATTTATTACACACTGAAGCTCTGAATGAGACCATATGAAATAGACTCCTTACTATTGCTCCATTGTGCATTATTTGTAATGCTGTGATTGAGTGTCCATATAACCTAAACTCTGACTATTCCCAAGGTGTGTATTCTTCAGTGAATTTCTGAATGAGTGACCACATAATATAAACCATTGACTCTATCCTCTTGACTATTTTTCAGTTCTGCATTGTCTCTGAGTCCTGGTGAAGATCATATCAAAGTCTCCAGACTATTCCAGGTGTGCATTATTTAGTGAGACTCTGAATAAGTGGCTATATATAATAATCCTGAGTATTTTCCAGATATATATGATTCCTCACTGAGGTTCTGAATAAGTGGCCATGTGAAATACACTCCTGACTTTTCATAGGTCTGTATTATTCTGTGAAGCTCTGAATGAGTGGCCATAAAATAGACTCCTGAAACTCCCCAGGTGTGTATTATTGAATGAGACTCTGAATGAGTGGCCATAAAATAGACTCCTGAAACTCCCCAGGTGTGTATTATTCTGTGAAGCTCTGAATGAGTGGCCATAAAATAGACTCCTGACTACCACCCAGGTGTGTATTATTCTGTGAAGCTCTGAATGATGCCACATGTAATAGCGTCCTGAGTATTTCCCAGGTATTTATTATTCACTGAGGCTCTGAAACTTGGCCATATAAAATTGTTTTCTGACGTGTCCATAGGCGTGTATTATTGACTCTGACTCTAAATATTTGGGCAAGTAAAATAGACAAGTGACTATTCCAAAGTTGTGTATTACTCACTCAGGCTTTGATTTTCTGGCCACATAAAATAGTCTAGTATCTATTCCACACGTGTGCATTATTGCCTGGGGCTGTAAATGAGAGGATATATGTACATCACATTATTCAGTGACATTCCGAATTAGAGGCTACATGAAAAATTCTCCTGACTATTCCACAGGTGTACATTATTTAGTGAGACTCTGAATGAAGGGATATAGTTATATCCTGACTATTTCCCCAGGTTTGTATACTTAGTGAGGCTTTTAATGAGTGGCCATAGGAAAAAGTCTCCTGACTATTCCAAAGGTGTGCATTATTTAGTGAGACTCTGAATGAGGGGATAATGGTAAATCCTGACTATTTCCCCAGGTGTGTACACTTAGTGAGGCTCTTAACGAGTGGCCATAGGAAAGAGACTTCTGGCTATTCCACAGGTGTGCATTATTTAGTGATTCTCTGAATGGGTGGCCATAAAAAATAGACTCCAGACTATATCACAATTCTGTAATATTCAGTGAGGCTGTGAAAGAGGGTCCATAAGAATCAGACTTTACAAGTAATCAGAATGAATTTACATGTGCATTATTCACTTTTTGTCTGAATGAGTAGCCATAAGACATAGACTCCTCATTATTATAGATGTGTGCATTAATCAAACAAGTTCTGTTTGAGTGTCCATAGCAAATAGACTCCTGACACTTCCCCAGGTGTGTATTACTCAATGATACACAAAATTAGAGTTCATATGAAATAGACGCCAGGCGATTACCCAGGTGTGTATCATTCAGGAAGGCACTGAATTCATGGCTATCTTAAACAGCGTCCTGATTACTCCATAGAGTTTATTATTCACTGAAACTTTGAGTGATAGACCATATAAAATAGACACCTGACTATTGCTCCATTGTGAATTATTCAATAAGGTGCTAAATGAGTGGTAGTATGAAATAGAATCCTGAGGATTCTTCAGGTGTATATCACTCAGTGAGGCACAAAATGAGTGGCCGTATAAAAAATGCTCGACTGTTATCCTGGTGTGCATTATTCACTGAGGCTCTAAATGAGTGGCTACATGAAGTAGACTCTTAAATCTTCCTTTGTTGTGTATTATTGAATGAGTCTCTGACTAAGTGGGCATAAAAAAGAGACTCAGGTAAGATGGCATCATAGAGGTGACTCAGGATTGCAGCTCTCAGTGAAGGCGCAGAGGGTGAGTCTTAGCCACATTGTCGGATGGACTTTTTTTCCACAGAACTTTGAAAGTCCCAGGTGTGGGAGAGACACGGGATGCTAGCTCTAGCACAGCCGGTTTGGTTGGCGCCGCACCACAGTGGCACCCAGCACAAAACTCACTGGTCCGGGTGTCCTGTTAAACCAGCAATCCGAGATTTGGTAGGGCAGATTGGCATGTCCATCTGATTGAACGGGACTTGGACAATGAGCCAGACCAGGAGATTCCTGGGAAACGTGATCTGAGCTGGTGCAGTAAACAGCAGCACGGGAGATCGCACGCATCCCAGTGCCCTATCAGCAGGCTACTGGAGAGCCAGTAAGATAGTCAACTGTTCAGCTTGGGGAGAGGAAGAAAGAGAGAGAGTGGACAAACTCTGAGGCAGGGATCTGGGGGTTCGGGATCAACGGGTCCAACCCTGACAGGGACAAGAAGGGCAGCAATTGGAGGCCCTCGGGGCTGAGAGTTTTGCTGCCGGCATCTAGGACGGTGCAGCCAGGTTGGAAAGGGGCATCTGCCACTACAGATGCAATCCGCCCCTACTGAAGTACTACCCAGAGCTGATGCAGCCTGCTGTTCCTGAGGCAACCTGCCATAAAAGAGAGACTCTGCCAGGAGGGCGGAGTGTGCCACAGGAGAATGGAGCCTCACAGCAACAGGGTGGACCCACGCTAGCTGAGCAGAGCCCCAAGAGACAAAGAGTGAATAGGCTGCCTTCTAGCTTTGCAGGACAGTACAACAGATACTCATAAAGAAAACCCCAACTCCCTGAGACAGAGCATCTAAGGGGCAAAAAAACCGGGGGATTTTTATGAGTTCTGTTGTAGCAGACATAAACACATCACCCCAAAAGCCCTGAATGAACAACGGAGCTCACAGCACAGCACTGGAGCTCCTATAATGCACAGGCTGTCTCCTCAAGCAGCGCCCTGACCCCTGTATATTCAAAGAGTCACCCCAAGAAAGGACTAATCAGACTGACATTTGGCGGGCATCATTCTGGAACAAACTGGTAGCATCCCTCACTGTTCCGCAGCTGTTACAGGTGTACCCCATACAATCAGTGTCTGGAGTGGACCTCAGCACTCATACAGCAGAGAGGATAGACCATTTGAAGAAAATCTAAGTAACAGAAATACCTCATCATCAACAATCTGAGCATCCACACAGAGACCCAACTGAAAAATCAGCAACTAATAAGACGACAGGTGGATAAATCCATAAAGATGGGAAGAAACCATCGCAAAAAGGAGAAAAACACCCGAAACCAAAACACTTTACCTCCTACAAAGGACCAAAACTCCTCACCAGCAAGGGAACAAAGCTGGACGGAGAATGAGTGTGATGAAATGACAGAATCAGACCTCAGAAAGTGGATAATGAGAAACTTCAGTGAGCTAAAAGAACATGTTCTAAATCAGTGCAAAGAAACTAAGAACCTTGAAAAAAATTTGAAAAAAGATTTGAGGAAATGATAACAAGAATGGAAAACTTAGAGAGGAATATGAAAGAATTGAAGGAGCTAAAAAACACAACATGAGAAATTCACGAAGCATGCACAAGTATCAACAGACGAATTAACCAAGCAGAAGAAAGAATATCAGAAGTCGAAGACCAACTCAATGACATAAAAGGAGAAACCAAGATTAAAGAAAAAAGCGCAAAAAGGAATGAACAAAATCTCCAAGAAATGTGGGACTATGTGAAGAGACCAAACCTAGGTGTGATAGGTGTAACAGAATGTGATGAAGAGAAAGAATCCAAGCTGGAAAAGAATCTTCAGGATATTAATCAGAAAAATTTCCCCAACCTAACAAGACACATCAATACTCAACTCCAGGATATACAGAGAACACCAAAAAGATAGTCTGCAAGAAGAGCAACCCCAAGGCACATAATCATCAGATTCACCATGGTTGAAATAAAGGAGAAAATGCTAAGGGTAGAAAGAGAGAAAGCTCGGGTCACACACAAAGTGAAGCCTATCAGACTCACCGCAGACCTCTTGGCAGAGACTTTACAAGCCAGAAGAGAGTGGGGGCCAAGATTCAACATCCTAAAAGAAAAAAACTTTCAACCCAGAATTTCATATCCAGCCAAACTGAGCTTCATAAGTGAAGGAAAAATAAAATTCTTCATGAACAAGCAAGTACTCAGAGATTTTGTCACCACTAGGCCTGCTTTATAAGAGCTCCTAAAAAAGGCACTACACATGGAAAGAAACAACCAGTAACAGCCATCCTAAAAGCATACCAAATGCTAAAGAGCATCAATAAAATGAAGAACCTACATGAACCAACGGGCAAAACAGCTGGCTAGCATCAAAATGGCAGTATCAAATTCACAAATAACAATATTAACCCTAGGTGTAAATGGGCTAAATGCACCAATCAAAAGACACAGACTGTCACATTAGATAAAAAACCAAAACCTATCAGTGTGCTGTATCCAGGAAACCCACCTCACACGCAAAGATACACAAAGGCTCAAAATAAAATAATGGAGGAAGATTTACCAAGCAAATGGAGAGCAAAAAAAAGCAGGAGTTGCAAATCTCGTCTCTGATAAGGTAGACTTTAAACCAACAAAGATCAAAAGGGACAAGGAGGGTCATTACATAATGGTAAAAGGATCGATACAACAAGAAGAGCTAACAATTTTAAATATATATGGACCCAATGCAGGAGCATCCAGATATATAAGGCAAGTTCTTAATGACTTAAAAAGAGACTTGGACTCCCACACAATAATAGTGGGAGACTTTAACACTCCACTGTCAATACCAGACAGATCAACCAGACAGAAAATTAACAAGGATATCCAGGACTTGAACTCAGACCTAGAACAAGCAAATCTGATAGACATTTACAGAACTCGAGGATGGCGTCGTAGAAGCGACTCAGGATTGCAGCTCTCAGTGACGGCACAGAGGGTGAGTCCTAGCCGCATTCTCAGATGTACGTTTCTAGGCCAGAAGGCGTTGAAAGACCCACAGGGACGCTAGTAAAGGGGCTAACGCAGCCAGCTCGCGCACCAGCCAGCATCACCGTCAGAACTCACTGGTCTGGGTGCACTGATAAACCGGCAATCTGAGAGTTTGAAGGGCAGATTGGCACGTCAATCTGATTGAATGGGACTTGGACAGTGAGCCAGACCAGGAGTTTCCTGGGAGTTTCCTGGGAAGCGTAATCTGAGCCGGTGAAGTGGGCAGCGGCAAGGGAGATCACACGGATCCCAGTGCCCTATCGGCAGGCTACTGGGGCGCCAGTGAGAGAGTCGACCTTTCAGCTCGTGGAGAGGGGGAGAGAGAGAGAGAGAGGACGGACTCTGAGGCAAGGAGCTGGGTGATCCGGCTCGGTGGGTCCCACCCTCACAGGGACAAGCAGGGCAGTGACTGGAGACGCTTGGGGCTGAGAGTTTTGCTCCTGGCATCTAGGATGGTGCAGCCCGGTCAGGGAGAGGCATCCCCCATTGCTGACACAACCTGCCCCTATTGAAGTACCGCCCAGGGCTGACGCAGCCTGCCATTGCCGAGGCAACCTGCCATAACAGAGAGACTCCCAGGAGAGGGGAGCTCTCCACAGCAGAAGGGAGGCCAGCAGCAATAGTGCGGACCCGCGCTAGCAGGTCAGAGCCCCAGCAGGCAAATAGTGAATAGACTGCCACCTAGTAAGGCAGGACAGTGCAACAGATACTCATAAAGAAAGCCCCAACTCCCTGAAACAGAGCATATAAGGGCGGGGAAAAAGGGTGGTGTTTTATGAGTTCTATTGCAGCAGACATAAACAACCCCCAACAACCCTGAATGAACAACGGAGCTCACAGCTCAGCACTGGAGCTACTATAAAGCACAAACCGTCTCCTGAAGCAGCTACCTGACCCCTGTATATCCAAAGAGTCACCGCAAAAAAGGACTAATCAGACTGACATTTGGTGGGCATCATTCTGGAACAAAGACAGCAGAATAAGAAACTGGTATCATCCCTCACTGTTCCACAGCTGCTACAGGTATACTCCAGAAAAACAGGGCCTGGAGTGGATCTCAGCACTCATACAGCAGAGGGCTAGACCACTAGAAGGAAAACTAAGTAAAAGAAATACTTCATCATCAACAATCTCGGCATCCACAAAGAGACCCAATTGAAAAATCAGCAACTATTAAGACGACAGGCGGATAAATCCATAAAGATGGGAAGAAACCAGCGCAAAAAGGAGGAAACACCGAAACCAAAACACCTCACCTCCTACAAAGACCAAAACTCCTCACCAGCAAAGGGAACAAAGCTGGATGAAGAATGAATGTGAAAATGATAGGAATCAGACTTCAGAAAGTGGATAATTAGAAACTTCATTGAGCTAAAGACATGTTCTAAATCAGTGCAAAGAAACTAAGAACCTTGAAAACAGATTTGAAAAAAATTGAGGAAATTGATAACAGAAACTTAGAGAGGAATATGAATGAATTGAAGGAGCTGAAAAACACAACAGAACTTCATGAAGCATGCACAAGTTTCAACAGCTGAATTGACCAAGCAGAAGAAAGAATATCAGAAGTTGAAGATCAACTCAATGAAATAAAACGTGAAACCAAGATTAAAGGAAAAAGCACAAAAAGGAATGAACAAAATCTCCAAGAAATGTGGGACTATGTGAAGAGACCCAACCTACGTTTGATAGGTGTACCAGAATGTGATGAAGAGAATGAATCCAAGCTGGAAAACACTCTTCAGGATATTATCCAGGAAAATTTCCCCAACCTAGCAAGACAGGTCAATACTCAACTCCAGGAAATACAGAGAACACCACAAAGATACTCTGCAAGAAGAGCAACCCAAGGCACATAATTGTTAGATTCACCAGGGTTGAAATGAAGGAGAAAATACTAAGGGCAGCCAGAGAGAAAGGTCGGGTCACCCACAAAGGGAAGCCCATCAGACTCACAGCAGATCTCTCGGCAGAGACTCTACAAGCCAGAAGAGAGTGGGGGCCAATATTCAACATCCTTAAAGAAAAGAACTTTCAACCCAGAATTTCATATCCAGCCAAACTGAGCTTCATAAGTGAAGGAAAAATAAAATCCTTCATGAACAAGCAAGTACTCAGAGATTTTGTCACCACTAGGCCTGCTTTACAAGAGCTCCTGAAAGAGGCACTACACATAGAAAGAAACAACCAGTTCCAGCCATTCTAAAAGCATACCAAATGCTAAAGACCATCAACAAAATGAAGAATGTACATGAACCAATGGGCAAAACAGCCAGCTAGCATCAAAATGGCAGTATCAAATTCACACATAACAATACTAACCCTAAATGTAAATGGGCTAAATGCACCAATCAAAAGACACAGACTGGCAAACTGGATAAAAAACCAAAACCCATCAGTGTGCTGTATCCAGGAAACCCACCTCACACGCAAAGATACACAAAGGCTCAGAATAAAAGGATGGAGAAAGATTTACCAAACAAATGGAGAGCAAAAAATAGCAGGAGTTGCAATTCTCGTCTCTGAAGAAATAGACTTTAAAGCAACAAAGAAAAAAAGAGACAAAGAAGGTCATTACATAATGGTAAAAGGATCGATACAACAAGAAGAGCTAACAATTCTAAATATATATGGACCCAATGTAGGAGCACCCAGATATATAAGGCAAGTTCTTAATGACTAACAAAGAGACTTAGACTCCCACACAATAATAGTGGGAGACTTTAACACTCCACTGTCAATAGCAGACAGATCAACCAGACAGAAAATTAACAAGAATATCCAGGACTTGAACTCAGACCTGGAACAAGCCAACCTGATAGACATTTACAGAACTCTCCACCCCAAATCCACAGAATATACATTCTTCTCAGCACCACATCACACCTACTCCAAAATTGACCACATAATTGGAAGTAAAGCACTCCTCAGCAAATGCAAAACAACTGAATCATAATAAACAGTCTCTCAGACCATAGTGCAATCAAGTTGGAACTCAGAATTCAGAAAATAACTCAGAACCGCACAGCTTCATGGAAACTGAACAACTGGCTCTTGAATGTTGATTGGATAAACAATGAAATGAAGGCAGAAATAAAGTTCTTTGAAACCAATGAAAATGAAGACACAACGTATCAGAATGTCTGGGACACATTTAAAGCAGTCTGTAGAGGAAAATATATAGCAATAAGTGCCCAAATGAGAAGAGTGGAGAAATCCAAAATTGACACCCTATCATCAAAATTGAAAGAGCTAGAGGAGCAAGATCAAAAGCTCAAACCCTAGCCAAGACAAGAAATAACTAAGATCAGAGCAAGAACTGAAGGAGATAGAGACAAGAAAACCCTTCAAAAATCAATAAATCAAAAAGCTGGTTTTTCGAAAAGATCAACAAAATAGACAGCACTAGCCAGACTGATAAAAAGAAATAGAGAACAACCAAATAGATGCAATAAAAAAACGATGGGAAATCACCACAGATTCACAGAAATTCAAACCATCATCAGAGAATACAAACAACTCTATGCACATAAACTAGTAAATCAGGAAGAAATGGATAAATTTGGACGCTGTGTCCTCCCAAGCCTAAACCAGGAGGAAGCCGAAACTATGAATAGACCAATAACAAGGTCTGAAGTTGAGGCAGCAATTAAGCCTACCACACAAAAAAGCCCAGGTCCAGATGGGTTCACAGCTGTATTCTATCAGACACACAAAGAGGATCTGGTACCATTCTTCTAAAACTATTCCAAAATAATCCAAAAGAGAACCCTTCCCAAATCATTTTATGAGACCAACATCATCCTGATACCAAAACCGGCAGAGACTCAACAAGAAATAAAAACTTCAGGCCAATATCCACGATGAACATAGATGCAAAAATCATCAATAAAATACTGTCAAACCGATTGCAACAGCACAATAAAAAACTTATCCATCATGATCAAGTAATTCATCCCTGGGATGCATGGCTGGTTCAACATCAAGTCTATAAATGTAATTCACCACATAAACAGAACAAAAACAAAACCACATGATTATCTCAATTGGCAGAGAAGGCATTTGACAAAATTCAACAGCCCTTTATGCTAAAACCCTCAATAAACTTGGTATTGATGGAACATATCTCAAAGTAATAAAAGCTATTTCGACAAAAACAGCCAATATCATACTTAATGGGCAAAACTGGAAGCATTCCTTTGAAATCGAGCACTAGACAAGGATGCCCTCTCTCACCACTCCTATTCAACATAGTACTGGAAGTTCTAGCCAGAGCAATCAGGCAAGAAAAAGAAATAAAGGTATTCAAATAGGAAAGGTGAAAGACAAATTGTCTCTATTTGCAGACGACATGATAGTATACCTAGAAGACCCATCACCTCAGCCCAAAAGCTCCTGCAACTGATAAGCAACTTCAGCAAAGTCTCAGGATATAAAATCAATGTGCAAAATCACAAGCATTCCTATACACCAATAACAGACTTAAAGACCAAATCAGAACGAACTGCCATTCACAATTGCTACAAAGAAAATAAAATACCTAGGAATACAACTCACAGGAATGTAAGGGACCTCTTTAAGAAAACTACAAACCACTGCTCAACGAAATAAGAGGACACAAACAGATGGAGAAACATTCCATGTTCGTGGTTAGGAAGAATCAATATCGTGAAAATGGCTATACTGCCCAAAGTAATTTACACAATCAATGCTATCCCATCAAACTACCATTGAATTTCTTCACAGAACTGGAAAACCACAATGAATTTCATATGGAACCAAAAAGAGCCGCATAGCCAAGTCAATTCTAAGCAAAAAGAACACAGCGGAGGCATCACTACCAGACTTCAAACTATACTACAAGGCTACAGTAATCAAAACAGCATGGTACTGGTACCAAAACAGAGATATAGACCAATGGAACAGAACAGAAGCATCGGAGGCAACACAACATATCTACAACCATATTATCTTTGATAAACCAGACAAAAACAAGCAATGGGAAAAGTTCCTATTTAATAAATGGTGTGGGAAAATTGGCTAGCCATGTGCAGAAAGCAGAAACTGGACCCTTCTGACACCTTACACTAAAATTAACTCCAGATGGATTAAAGAATTAAAAGTAGACCTGACATCATAATACCCTAGAAGAAAATCTAGGCAAACGTTCAGGACATAGGATTGAAAAGGACTTCATGAAAACACCAAAAGCATTGGCAACAAAAGCCAAAATAGACAAATGGGACCTAATCAAACTCCACAGCTTCTGCACGGCAAAAGAAACAGTCACTAGAGTGAATCAGCAACCATCAGAATGGGAAAAAATCTTTGCAGTTTGCACATCTGACAAAGGGCTGATATCCAGAATTTACAAAGAACTCAAACAGATTTACAGGAAAAAAACAAACAAGCCCATTCAAAAATGGGCAAAGGATATGAACAGACACTTTACAAAAGAAGATACATGAGGCCAACAAACATATGAAAAATGCATCATCACTGGTCATTAGAGATGCAAATCAAAACCACATTGAGATACCATCTCACCAGTTAGAATGGCGATCATTAAAAATCTGGAGACAGCAGATGCTGGAGAGGATGTGAGAAATAGGAACACTCTTACACTGTTGGTGGGAGTGTAAATTAGTTCAACCATTGTGGAAGACAGTGTGGCGATTCCTCAACCTAGAAATAGAAATTCCATTTGACCCAGCAATCCCATTACTGGGTATCTATCCAAAGACTATAAATCGTTCTACTATAAGGACACATGCACACGAATGTTCATTGCAGCACTGTTTACAATAGCAAAGAACTGGAACCAACCCAAATGCCCAATGATGATAGACTGGACTGGGAAAATGTGGCACATATACACCATGGAATATTATGCAGCAATCAAAATGATGAGTTTGTGTCCTTTGTAAGGACATGGATGAATCTGGAGAACATCATTCTCAGCAAACTGACACAAGAACAGAAAAAGAATACTGCATATACTCACTCATAGGTGGGTGAGAAAAATGAGAACACATGGACACAGAGAGTCGGTCTACTACACACTGGGGTCTATTGGGGAATGGGGAGGGACAGCAGGGAGGGCTGGGGGGATAGCCTGGGGATGAATGCCAAGTGTGGGTGAAGGGGAGGAAGGCAGCAAAACACACTGCCATGTGTGTACCTCTGCAACTATCTTGCACGTTCTGCACATGTACCCCCAAAACCTATAATGCAATAAAAATTTAAAAGACATTTACAGAAAAAATCCACACAATATATATTCTTTTGAGCTCCACATCACCTATATAAAATTGACCATAATTGTAGTGATCTCAATGTGCACAGAAATCATAACTGACTATTCAAATCATAGTGCAATCAAGTTAACTCAGAATTCAGAAGCTAACACAGAACTGCACAGCTTCATTATTGAAACTGCACAGAAATGTTGAAATTGGACTCAACAATGTGAAAGAAATAACTTCTTCAAAACCAATGAGATGGTGACACAATACAGAATTCTGGGACACATTTGTCTGTGTGAGGAAAATAGATGCAATAGTATCTGTGAGAAGAGCTTTGAGATCAAAATTGACACCTATCATCAAAATTAAAGAGCTATTAGGAGCATTATTCAAATCAAACCCTAGCCAAAACAAGAAATAACTGAAGATCAGAGCAGAACTTGGAGATAGAGACAGGAAAATCCTTCAAAAACTCAATAAATCTAAGAGCTGGTATTTTCAAAAGATCAAGAAAATACACAGACCTATTCTAGCCTGATGAAAAGAGACAACCAAAAAGTGCATAAAAACGTTCTAATTGTCCACAGATACAGAAATTCAAACCATCATCAGAGAATACTTACAAACAACTATATGTGCATAAACTAGTAAACCAGGAAGAAATAGAATAAACTCCTGGACTCTGTCCTCAGCATAAACCAGGTGGCTATGAAATAGACTCCTGACCAATAGGTCTGAAGTTGAGGAAGCTTAAAAAATTCACACAAAATTGTCCAGATGGTTCACAACCTGAATTCTACAGACACACAAAGGATCTGTACCATTCCTTCTGAAACTATTCCAAATAATCCCAAAGAGACTCTCCTAAATATTTATGAGACCAACATCATCCTGATACAAACAGAGACTCAAAAGAAAAACTTCAGGCCAATTGTGTATTCATGATGAATATAGATGCAAAAATCTTCATCCAGGTACTGATTACATGCATTAAAAAACTTATCCATCATGATCAAGTAGGATCACTTCCCAAGGTGTGTTATTCTCATGACTCTAAATGTAATTGCCACATAAACAGAACAAAAACAAAAACCACATGATTATCTCAATTGATGCAGAGAAGGCATGACAAAATTCAACAGCCCTTTATTACCTTAATAAACTGGTCTTGAAGAAACATATCTCAAAGTAATAAAAGCTATTTACGACAAACCAACAGCCAACATTGTACTTAATGTGCAAAAAGCTGCATTCACTTTGAAATCCAGGCTCTGAATGGATGCCCTCATCAGACTCCTATTCAACATAGTTATTGGAAGTTTTAGTCAGAGCAATAAGGCCATAAAATAGATTCCTAAGAATTAAAAATAGGAAAATTGGAAGCTAAATTGTCTCTATTGTGTCACATGAAATAGACTCCTGAAGACACATCACATTTTATGTTGATAAACTTATAAGCAACTTCAGTAAAGTCTCAGGATAATTCTCATGTAAAATCAGTGAGCATTCAGAAATACCAATAATTAGACTTAAACAGAACCAAATGAAGAACAATCTGCCATTATTGCTACAAAACAATAAAATACCTAGAAATACAACTCACTAGGAACTACAGGGACCTCTTTAAAAACTCTGAATGACTGCTCAATGGAAATTAGAGAGGACACAAACATGGACAAAATTCCATGTTGTGGCCATAGGAAAGAATCTGACTATTGTGAAAATGTGCATATTTAGTAATTTCAATCAATGCTATCCTATCAAACTATCATTGAGTTTCTTTACAGAACTGTAATAAAACACCATGAACTTTGTAAGGAACCATAAGAATCAGATAGCCAAGTCAATTATACAGCAAAAATTCACATTTGTCTGAAGGCATCACTACCAGACTTCATATTATACATGTGTACAGTAATCAAAACAGAATGTTACTGAGTGTCCAAAACAGAATATAGACCAATGAACAGAACAGAGGCATCAGGCAACTCACATATATACACATATAATTTTGATAAATGACAAGAAGCAAGGCTGAAATGATTCCCTGTTTAATATCATTCAGGGAAAACTGGTTAATTCATGTGCATCTTAAACTGACTCCTGATTACTCCATACACTAATATTCACTGAAATAAATTAGACTTAAACATAGAACTGACAATTGCTCCATTGGAATTATTCAATCTAAGGCTAAATGATTCAGGACATAGAATAGGCAGGGATTTCAGGTGTATATCACCAGTGAGCAACAAAAACAAAATAAATAAATGGGACTAATACTCCACAGCATTATTCACTGAGGCTCATGAGCAAGATAGACTCTTAACTCACCAGGTGTGTGTATTATTGAACCATCAGAATGGGCATAAAAAAATCTGCAGTGTTCATTACCTCAGAGTCTCTGAATGATAGCCATTTAAAAGAACTCAAACAGATTTACAGAAAAAAACAAAGAGCCCATCAAAAATGGTGGCCATGTGAACAGACATTTTACTTTTCAGACATACATATTATTCACTAAAACACTGATCATCAGTGGTCATTAGAAGATGCAAATCAAAACCACATTTTACTCTCACCACTTAGAATGGCGATCATTAAAAAATCTGGAGACACCAGATGCTGACAAGGATATTACACTCTTCCAGTGTTGGTGGGAGTGTGATTTTGTCAACCATTGTAAAATAGACTAGTGTCTATTCCTCAGGACCATTACAAATCCCATTTGTAAATTAGGCTATATAAAGTAGACTATAAATCACTTCTACTATAAGTGCATGCACAGAATGTTCATTGCAGCACTGTTTACAATAGCAGGATGCTGCCCTATCTCAAATATTTGTATTATTCATGGTGAATCTCTGAATGAGTGTCATATGATCAGACTAAGTATTTTACATTTTGCATTTTCACTGAGGTTATTAGTCAGATATGAAATGGAATAATCACACTGCATATTATCACTGAGGCTATGAATGAGTGTCCTAATAAAATAGACTCCTACTACTCACAGGTGTACATCATTTTTCGAGGCTCTGATATCCAAAATAGACTCCAAATTATTCTCAGGTGTGTATTATTCAGTGACTCAGAATATGCCATATCAATTAGATTCCTTACTATATCAGTGTCTGTCTTATTCACTGAAGCTCTGAATATGTGTCTACATGAATAGACTCAGTGACACTGAATTAGAGGCCACATGAAAAAGTCTCCTGACTATTCCACAGGTGTGCATTATTTAGTGAGACTCTGAATGAGGGATAAAGGTAAATGACTATTTCTCCAGGTGTGTACACTTAGTGAGTCTCTTAACGAGTGGCCATAGGAAAGAGACTTCTGACTATTCCAGGTGTGCATTATTTAGTGATTTGAATGAGTGGCCATAAAAATAGACTCAGACTATCACAAGTGTGTAATATTCAGTGAGGCTGACCATATGAAACAGACTTCTAATTACTCCACATGTGCATTATTCACAGTTTGTCTGAATGAGTAGCCATATGACATAGACTCCTCATTATTATCCATGTGTGCATTAATCAAACAGGCTGTTTGAGTGTCCATCCTGACACTGCCCCAGGTGTGTATTACTCAGTGATACACAAAATTAGAGTTCATATGAAATAGACTCCTCAGGTGTGCATCATTCAGCAAGGCACTTAATTTATGTTAAACAGCGTCCTGATCCATATTACTATTCACTGAAACTTTGAATGATAGATATATAAATAGACACCTGACTATTGCTCCATTGAATTATTGTATTATTGAATGAGTCTCTGAAGAAATAGAACCCATTTTACTCAACAGGTGTGTGTTATTTTCTGATTCTCCAAACTAATCACCATATGAAACAGACAAGTGATTATTCCCCACATGTGCAGTATTCAAAAGGTTCTGTATGAGTGTCTATGTCAAATAGTCTCCTGACTCTGACACATGTGTGTATCATTCACGGAGCTGCTTAATTTGGGGCTACCTTAAATAGGGTCCTGACTACTCCACAGCTGTTTATTATGCACTGAAGCTCCGAATGACAGGCCATATGAAATAGACTCCTTACTATTGCCCCATTGTGCATTATTCGGTAATGCTGTGATTGAGTGTCCATATGACTTGGACACTGACTATTCCCAAGGTGTGTATTCTTCAGTGAGATTCTGAACACGTGACCACATAACATAAACCCTTGACTCTATCCTCTTGACTATTTTCAGTTCTGCATTGTCCACTGAGTCGCTGGGTGAAGGGTCATATCAAATAGTCTCCAGACTATTCCTTAGCTGTGCATTATTCAGTGAGTCTCTGAATAAGTGGCTATATATAATATAATCCTGAGTATTTTCCAGATATATATGATTCCTCACTGAGGTTCTGAATAAGTGGCCATGTGAAATACACTCCTGACATTTTCATAGGTCTGTATTATTCTGTGAAGCTCTGAATGAGTGGCCATAAAATAGAGCCTCCTGAATGCTCCTCAGGCGTGCGTTTTTACATTCGGCTCTAAATGAGTGGCTATACAAAACAGAATTATAACTTTTCCCAAGGTGTATGTTATTCAGTTAGGCTCTGAATATGTGGCTATAGAAAATAGAATTCTGACTACAATAGAGGTGTTTCTTATTCAAGGAAGCTCTGAAATTGATGCCACATGTAATAGCGTCCTGAGTATTTCCCAGGTATGTATTATTCACTGAGGCTCTGAAACTTTGGCCATATGAAATTGTTTTCTGACTTGTCCACAGGCGTGTATTATTGACTCTGACTCTAAATATTTGGGCATGTAAAATAGACAAGTGACTATTCCAAAGTTGTGTATTACTCACTCAGGCTTTGATTTTGTGGCCATATAAAATAGTCTAGTGTCTATTCCACACGTGTGCATTATTCCCTGAGGCTGTAAATGAGAGGCTATATGAATTAGACTCCTAACACTTTCCTAGGTGTGCCTTACTCAGTGAGGCTCATTTTGTGTGACCATATGAAACAGGATGCTGCTATATTAAATATTTGTATTATTTAGTGAATCTCGGAATGAGTGTCTATATGAAATAGACTGCTGAGTACTTTACATTTGTGCATTTTTCACTGAGGTTACGAGTCAGTGGCCATATAAATTGGAATCCGGACTAATCCACACGTTCATATTATCCACTGAATCTATGAATGAGTGTCCTAAGAAAATAGACTCCTGCCTACTCCGCAGGTGTACATTATTTACCGAGGCTCTGAATGAATGTCCATCGAAAAGAGATTATAAATTATTCTCCAGGTGTGTATTATTCAGTGAGGCTCAGAAGATGTGGCCATATTAATTAGATTCCTTACAACATAAAGGGCCTGTTTTATTTACTGTGGCTTTGAATATGTGTCTACATGAAATAGACTCCTGACTACATCACATTATTCAGTGACACTCCGAATTAGAGACCACATGAAAATGTCTCCTGATTATTCCGCAGGTGTGCATTATTTAGTGAGACTCTGAATGAAGGGATATAGTTAAATCCTGATTATTTCCCCAGGCGTGTACACTTAGTGAGGCTCTTAACGAGTTGTCTTAGGAAAGAGACACCTGACTATTCCACAGGTGTGCATTATTTAGTGAGACTCTGAATGAGGGGATAATGGTAAATCCTATTTCCCCAGGTGTGTACACTTAGTGAAGCTCTTAACGAGTGGCCATAGAAAAGAGACTTCTGATTATTCCGCAGGTGTGCATTATTTAGTGATTTCTCTGAATGGATGGCCATAAAAAATAGACTCCAGACTATATCAGAAGTGTATAATATTCAGTGAGGCTGTGAAAGTGGGTCCATAAGAATCAGACTTCTAATTACTTTACATGTGCATTATTCAATGTTTGTCTGAATGAGTAACTGTATGACATAGACTCCTCACTGTTATACATGTGTGCATTAATCAAACAGGTTCTGATTGAGTGTGCATACCAAAGAGACTTCTTACACTGCCCCAGGTGTGTATTACTCAATGATACACAAAATTAGAGTTCACATGAAGAAGACATCAGGCTATTACCCAGGTGTGTATCATTCTGGAAGGGACTTAATTCGTGGCTATATTAAACAGCGTCCTGATTACTCCATAGAAGTTTATTATTCACTGAAACTTTGAGTGATAGACCATATAAAATAGACACCTGACTATTGCTCCATTGTGAATTATTCAATAACGTTCTTAATGAGTGGTCGTATCAAATAGAATTCTGATGATTCTTCAGGTGTATATCACTCAGTGAGGCACAAAATGAGTGGCCATATAAAAAATGCTCGACTATTACCCTGGTGTGCATTATTCACTGAGGCTCTAAATGAGTGGCTACATGAAGTAGACTCTTAACTATTCCCCAGGTGTGTATTATTGAATGAGACTCTGACTAAGTGGGCATAAAAAAGAGACTCAGGTGTATTGCCCAGGTGTTCATTACCTACAGAGTCTCAGAATGTGTAGCCATTTAAAATAGACACTTGACTATTTTTGAGGGGAGTATTCTTCACAGAGGCCCTGAACGAGTGGCCATGTGAAAGAGATTCCTTACTTTTCAGATATACATATTATTCACTAAAACACTGAAAGAGTGGCCTTCTGAAATAGAACCCATTTTACTCCACAGGTGTTCATAAGTTTTTGATTCACCAAATGAAACAGCATATGAAACAGACAAGTGATTATTCCCCTCCTGTGCAGTATTCAAAAAGACTTTGATTTTGCGGCCATATAAAATAGACTAGTGTCTATTCCACACGTGTGCATTATTTCCTGATTTTGTAAATTAAAGGCTATACAAAGTAGACTCCTAACACTTCCCCTGGTGTGTATTACTCAGTGAGGCTCTTTTTGTTTAACCATATGAAACAGGATGCTGTCTATCTCAAATATTTGTATTATTCAGTGAATATCTGAATTAGTGTCTATATAAAATAGACTGCTGAGTACTTTACATTTGTACATTTGTCACTGAGGTTACGAGTCAGTGGCTATATAAAATGGAATCCTGAATAATACACACGTGCATATTATTTAATAATGCTCTTTTTGTGTAACCATAAAAAACAGGATGCTGTCTATCTTAAATATTTTTATTATTCAATGAATCTCTGAATGAATGTCTATATGAAATAGACTGCTGAGTACTTTACATTTGTGCATTTGTCACTGAGGTTACAAGTAAGTGGCCATATAAAATGAAATCCTGACTAATATACATGTTCATATTATCCAATGAGGCTATGAATGAGTGTCCAAATGAAATAGACTCCTGGCTACTGTACAGGTGTGCATTATTTATCGAGGCTCTGAATGAATGTCCATCGAAAATAGACTCCAAATTATTCTCCAGGTGTGTATTATTCAGTGAGGCTCTTTTTGTGTGTCCATATGAAACAGGATGTTGTCTATCTTAAATATTTGTATTATTCATTGAATCTCTGAATGAGTGATTATATGAAATAGACTGCTGAGTACTTTACATTTGTGCATTTTTCATTGAGGTTATGAGTCAGTGGCCATATAAAATGGAATCCTGACTAATCCACACGTGCATATTATCCACTGAGGCTATGAATGCCTGTCCTAATAAAATAGACTCCCGGCTACTCCACAGGTGTACATTATTTACCGAGGCTCTGAATGAAAGTTTATCGAGATTAGACTCCAAATTATTCTCCAGCTGTGTATTATACAGTGAGGCTCAGAAGATGTTGCCATATTAATTAGATTCCTTATTATATCTTGGGCCTATCTTGTTTACTGAGGCTCTGAATATGTGTCTACATGATATAGACTCCTGACTACATTATCCTCCTCTCTTCTGTGTGTATCCTCCTCTCTCCTGTGTACGCACTTTTTCTCTGTGTTCCCCCTTACCTGTGTGTATCCTCCTCTTCCTCTGTGCATCCCCTTTC
>JAKFGQ010000418.1:0-25374 GCA_021498475.1 Saguinus midas | reverse complement strand
ATTGAATGCACACATTGACAACTTCTGTTAGGTAGCTGTTTTGGTTTTAGAAGCAGAAAGTTCTCCTTACAGCATAGACTCCCATTCACTCAGGAATGTCCAAAGCAGCTCTTGCCAGAAATGTGTTTCTAACTCCTGAATCTAAAGGAGATTTAACTCACTTAGCATAACAAATGCACAGCAGAGCAGATTGAATGATACGTTGCTTCTGTGTTTTAGGCAGAGTTTTACTGCTATTTCGTTATATGGGAATACTGCTGAAAGGCCTGTTTTGAGATCTCTGCACAGAAAGCGTTTCCAGATTTTCCTTCAACACAGAGTTTAACTCTGTAAGTTGAATGCACATTGACAACCTTCTGTTAGGTAGATTTGTTTTGGTTTTAGAAGCAGAAATTTCTCCTTACAGCATATACTCCAATTCACTCAGGAATGTCCAAATGCAGCTCTTGCCAGAACGTGTTTCTAACTCCTGAATCTAAAGGAGATTTATCTCACTTAGCATAACAAATGCACAGCAGAGCAGATTGAAGGATACATTGCTTCTGTGTTTTAGGCAGAGTTTTACTGCTATTTCATTATATGCGGAATACTGCTGAAAGGCCTGTTTTGAGATCTCTCCACAGAAAGCTTTCCAGACTTCCTTCAACACGAGTTTAAATCTGAAAGTTGAATGCACATTGACAACCTTCTGTTAGGTAGCTTTGTTTTGGTTTTAGAAGCAGAAAATTCTCCTTACAGCATATACTCCATTCACTCAGGAATGTCCAAACGCAGCTCTTGCCAGAAATGTGTTTCTAACTCCTGAATCTAAAGGAGATTTAACTCACTTAGCTGAACAAACGCACAGCAGAGCAGATTGAAGGATACGTTGCTTCTGTGTTTTAGGCAGAGTTTTACTGCTATTTTGTTATATGCGGAATACTGCTGAAAGGCCTGTTTTGAGATCTCTGCACAGAAAGCGTTTCCAGATTTTCCTTCAACACACGAGTTTATCTGTGTAAGTTGAATGCACATTGACAACCTTCTGTTAGGTAGCTCTGTTTTGGTTTTAGAAGCAGAGAGTTCTCTTACAGCATATACTCCATTCACTCAGGAATGTCCAAAGCAGCTCTTGCCAGAAACATGTTTCTAACTCCTGAATATAAAGGAGATTTAACTCACTTAGCTGAACAAATGCACAGCAGAGCAGATTGAAGGATACATTGCTTCTGTGTTTTAGGCAGAGTTTTACTGCTATTTTGTTATATGCGGAATACTGCTGAAAGGCCTGTTTTGACATCTCTCCACAGAAAGCTTTCCAGACTTCCTTCAACACAGAGTTTAACTCTGTGTTGAATGCACACATTGACAACCGTTCTGTTAGGTAGCTCCGTTTTGGTTTTAGAAGCAGAGTGTTCTCCTTACAGCATATACTCCAATTCACTCAGGAATGTCCAAAGCAGCTCTTGCCAGAAACCTGTTTCTAACTCCTGAATCTAAAGGGAGATTTATCTCACTTAGCTGAACAACGCACAGCAGAGCAGATGGAAGGATACGTTTCTTCTGTGTTTTAGGCAGAGTTTTACTGCTATTTTGTTATATGCGGAATACTGCTGAAAGGCCTGTTTTGAGATCTCTCCACAGAAAGCGTTTCCAGATTTTTCCCTTCAACAGAAGAGTTTAACACTGTAAGTTGAATGCACACATTGACAACCGTTCTGTTAGGTAGATTTGTTTTGGTTTTAGTAGCAGAGAGTTTTCCTTACAGCATAGACTCCCATTCACTCAGAAATGTCCAAACGCAGCTCTTGCCAGAAACGTGTTTCTAACTCCTGAATCTAAAGGAGATTTAACTCACTTAGCATAACAAATGCACAGCAGAGCAGATTGAAGGATATGTTGCTTCTGTGTTTTAGGCAGAGTTTTACTGCTATTTCGTTATATGCGGAATACTGCTGGAAAGGCCTGTTTTGAGATCTCCACAGAAAGCGTTTCCAGACTTCCTTCAACACACGAGTTTAAATCTGTAAGTTGAATGCACACATTGACAACCGTTCTGTTAGGTAGCTCCGTTTTGGTTTTAGAAGCAGAAAGTTCTCCTTACAGCATATACTCCCATTCACTCAGGAATGTCCAAACGCAGCTCTTGCCAGAAACGTGTTTCTAACTCCTGAATCTAAAGGGAGATTTAACTCACTTAGCTGAACAAATGCACAGCAGAGCAGATTGAAGGATATGTTGCTTCTGTGTTTTAGGCAGAGTTTTACTGCTATTTCGTTATATGCGGAATACTGCTGAAAGGCCTGTTTTGAGATCTCTCCACAGAAAGCGTTTCCAGACTTCCTTCAACACGAGTTTAAATCTGAAAGTTGAATGCACACATTGACAACTTCTGTTAGGTAGATCTGTTTTGGTTTTAGAAGCAGAGAATTCTCCTTACAGCATATACTCCCATTCACTCAGGAATGTCCAAAGCAGCTCTTGCCAGAACGTGTTTCTAACTCCTGAATCTAAAGGAGATTTATCTCACTTAGCTGAACAAACACAGCAGAGCAGATTGAAGGATACGTTTCTTCTGTGTTTTAGGCAGAGTTTTACTGCTATTTCATTATATGCGGAATACTGCTGAAAGGCCTGTTTTGAGATCTCCACAGAAAGCGTTTCCAGACTTCCTTCAACACAGAGTTTAACTCTGTGTTGAATGCACACATTGACAACTTCTGTTAGGTAGATCTGTTTTGGTTTTAGAAGCAGAGAGTTCTCTTACAGCATATACTCCCATTCACTCAGAATGTCCAAACGCAGCTCTTACCAGAAACGTGTTTCTAACTCCTGAATCTAAAGGAGATTTATCTCACTTAGCTGAACAAATGCACAGCAGAGCAGATTGAAGGATACATTGCTTCTGTGTTTTAGGCAGAGTTTTACTGCTATTTCGTTATATGCGGAATACTGCTGAAAGGCCTGTTTTGAGATTTCTCCACAGAAAGCGTTTCCAGACTTCCTTCAACACACGAGTTTATCTGTGTAAGTTGAATGCACACATTGACAACTTCTGTTAGGTAGATCTGTTTTGGTTTTAGAAGCAGAGAGTTCTCTTACAGCATATACTCCATTCACTCAGGAATGTCAAACGCAGCTCTTGCCAGAACGTGTTTCTAACTCCTGAATCTAAAGGAGATTTATCTCACTTAGCTGAACAACGCACAGCAGAGCAGATTGAAGGATACGTTGTTTCTGTGTTTTAGGCAGAGTTTTACTGCTATTTCGTTATATGGGAATACTGCTGAAAGGCCTGTTTTGAGATTTCTCCACAGAAAGCTTTCCAGACTTCCTTCAACACACGAGTTTAACTCTGTAAGTTGAATGCACATTGACAACCATTCTGTTAGGTAGTCTGTTTTGGTTTTAGAAGCAGAGTTTTCCTTACAGCATATACTCCATTCACTCAGGAATGTCAAACGCAGCTCTTGCCAGGAACGTGTTTGTAACTCCTGAATCTAAAGGAGATTTATCTCACTTAGCTGAACAAACACAGCAGAGCAGATTGAAGGATACGTTTCTTCTGTGTTTTAGGCAGAGTTTTACTGCTATTTCATTATATGCGGAATACTGCTGAAAGGCCTGTTTTGAGATCTCTCCACAGAAAGCGTTTCCAGACTTCCTTCAACACAGAGTTTAACTCTGTGTTGAAGGCACACATTGACAACCGTTCTGTAAAGTAGTTCCGTTTTGGTTTTAGAAGCAGAGAATTCTCCTTACAGCATATACTCCCATTCACTCAGGAATGTCCAAACGCAGCTCTTGCCAGGAACGTGTTTGTAACTCCTGAATCTAAAGGGAGATTTATCTCACTTAGCTGAACAAATGCACAGCAGAGCAGATGGAAGGATACGTTTCTTCTGTGTTTTAGGCAGAGTTTTACTGCGATTTCGTTATATGCGGGAATACTGCTGGAAAGGCCTGTTTTGAGATCTCTCCACAGAAAGCGTTTCCAGACTTCCCCTTTAACACAAGAGTTTAACTCTGTAAGTTGAATGCACACATTGACAACCGTTCTGTTAGGTAGCTCCGTTTTCGTAGAGAGTTCTTCTAA
Source organism: Saguinus midas (assembly GCA_021498475.1). Lineage (NCBI taxonomy): Eukaryota > Metazoa > Chordata > Mammalia > Primates > Cebidae > Saguinus > Saguinus midas. Next base: position 21,299 of record JAKFGQ010000418.1, on the reverse strand, counting down.
CAGTATATACTTCCATTCACTCAGGAATGTCCAAACGCAGCTCTTGCCAGAAACGTGTTTCTAACTCCTGAATCTAAAGGGAGATTTAACTCACTTAGCTGAACAAATGCACAGCAGAGCAGATTGAAGGATACGTTTCTTCTGTGTTTTAGGCAGAGTTTTACTGCTATTTCGTTATATGCGGAATACTGCTGGAAAGGCCTGTTTTGAGATCTCTCCACAGAAAGCGTTTCCAGACTTCCCCTTCAACACAAGAGTTTAACTCTGTAAGTTGAATGCACACATTGACAACCGTTCTGTTAGGTAGCTCCGTTTTGGTTTTAGAAGCAGAGAGTTCTCCTTACAGCATATACTCCATTCACTCAGGAATGTCAAACGCAGCTCTTGCCAGAACGTGTTTCTAACTCCTGAATCTAAAGGAGATTTAACTCACTTAGCTGAACAAACGCACAGCAGAGCAGATTGAAGGATACGTTGTTTCTGTGTTTTAGGCAGAGTTTTACTGCTATTTCGTTATATGGGAATACTGCTGAAAGGCCTGTTTTGAGATTTCTCCACAGAAAGCTTTCCAGACTTCCTTCAACACAAGAGTTTAACTCTGTAAGTTGAATGCACATTGACAACCATTCTGTTAGGTAGTCTGTTTTGGTTTTAGAAGCAGAGTTTTCCTTACAGCATATACTCCATTCACTCAGGAATGTCCAAATGCAGCTCTTGCCAGGAACGTGTTTGTAACTCCTGAATCTAAAGGAGATTTAACTCACTTAGCTGAACAAACACAGCAGAGCAGATTGAAGGATACATTGCTTCTGTGTTTTAGGCAGAGTTTTACTGCTATTTCGTTATATGTGGGAATACTGCTGAAAGGCCTGTTTTGAGATCTCCACAGAAAGCTTTCCAGACTTCCTTCAACACGAGTTTAATCTGTAAGTTGAATGCACATTGACAACCTTCTGTTAGGTAGTTCCGTTTTGGTTTTAGAAGCAGAGAATTCTCCTTACAGCATATACTCCCATTCACTCAGGAATGTCCAAACGCAGCTCTTGCCAGGAACGTGTTTGTAACTCCTGAATCTAAAGGGAGATTTAACTCACTTAGCTGAACAAATGCACAGCAGAGCAGATTGAAGGATACGTTTCTTCTGTGTTTTAGGCAGAGTTTTACTGCTATTTCGTTATATGCGGGAATACTGCTGGAAAGGCCTGTTTTGAGATCTCTCCACAGAAAGCGTTTCCAGACTTCCCCTTTAACACAAGAGTTTAACTCTGTAAGTTGAATGCACACATTGACAACCGTTCTGTTAGGTAGCTCCGTTTTGGTTTTAGAAGCAGAGAGTTCTCCTTACAGCATATACTCCCATTCACTCAGGAATGTCCAAACGCAGCTCTTGCCAGAAACGTGTTTCTAACTCCTGAATCTAAAGGAGATTTAACTCACTTAGCTGAAAAAACGCACAGCAGAGCAGATTGAATGATACGTTGTTTCTGTGTTTTAGGAAGAGTTTTACTGCTATTTCGTTATATGGGAATACTGCTGGAAAGGCCTCTTTTGAGATCTCTCCACAGAAAGCGTTTCCAGATTTTCCCTTCAACAGAAGAGTTTAACTCTGTAAGTTGAATGCACACATTGACAACCATTCTGTTAGGTAGCTCTGTTTTGGTTTTAGAAGCAGAGTGTTCTCCTTACAGCATATACTCCCATTCACTCAGGAATGTCCAAACGCAGCTCTTGCCAGAAACGTGTTTCTAACTCCTGAATCTAAAGGGAGATTTAACTCACTTAGCATAACAAATGCACAGCAGAGCAGATTGAAGGATACATTGCTTCTGTGTTTTAGGCAGAGTTTTACTGCTATTTCGTTATATGTGGGAATACTGCTGGAAAGGCCTGTTTTGAGATCTCTCCACAGAAAGCGTTTCCAGACTTCCCCTTCAACACACGAGTTTATCTGTGTAAGTTGAATGCACACATTGACAACCGTTCTGTTAGGTAGATTTGTTTTGGTTTTAGTAGCAGAGAGTTTTCCTTACAGCATATACTCCCATTCACTCAGAATGTCCAAACGCAGCTCTTGCCAGAACGTGTTTCTAACTCCTGAATCTAAAGGAGATTTAACTCACTTAGCTGAACAAACGCACAGCAGAGCAGATTGAAGGATATGTTGCTTCTGTGTTTTAGGCAGAGTTTTACTGCTATTTCGTTATATGCGGAATACTGCTGAAAGGCCTGTTTTGAGATTTCTCCACAGAAAGCGTTTCAGACTTCCTTCAACAGAAGAGTTTAACTCTGTAAGTTGAATGCACATTGACAACCGTTCTGTTAGGTAGTCTGTTTTGGTTTTAGAAGCAGAGTTTTCCTTACAGCATATACTCCATTCACTCAGGAATGTCCAAATGCAGCTCTTGCCAGAAACCTGTTTCTAACTCCTGAATCTAAAGGAGATTTAACTCACTTAGCTGAACAAACACAGCAGAGCAGATTGAAGGATACGTTTCTTCTGTGTTTTAGGCAGAGTTTTACTGCTATTTCGTTATATGGGAATACTGCTGAAAGGCCTGTTTTGAGATCTCTCACAGAAAGCGTTTCAGACTTCCTTCAACACGAGTTTAATCTGTAAGTTGAATGCACATTGACAACCGTTCTGTTAGGTAGCTGTTTTGGTTTTAGAAGCAGAGAGTTCTCCTTACAGCATATACTCCCATTCACTCAGGAATGTCCAATTGCAGCTCTGGCCAGAAACGTGTTTTAATTCCTGAATCTTAAAAAAGATTTAACTCACTTAGCTGAACAAATGCACAGCAGAGCAGATTGAAGGATACGTTGCTTCTGTGTTTTAGGCAGAGTTTTACTGGTATTTCGTTATATGCGAGAATACTGCTGGAAAGGCCTGTTTTGAGATCTCTCCACAGAAAGCGTTTCCAGACTTCCCTTCAACACGAGTTTAATCTGTAAGTTGAATGCACACATTGACAACCGTTCTGTTAGGTAGCTCCGTTTTGGTTTTAGAAGCAGAAAGTTCTCCTTACAGCATATACTCCCATTCACTCAGGAATGTCCAAACGCAGCTCTTGCCAGAAATGTGTTTCTAACTCCTGAATCTAAAGGGAGATTTAACTCACTTAGCTGAACAAACGCACAGCAGAGCAGATTGAAGGATATGTTGCTTCTGTGTTTTAGGCAGAGTTTTACTGCTATTTCGTTATATGCGGAATACTGCTGAAAGGCCTGTTTTGAGATTTCTCCACAGAAAGCGTTTCCAGACTTCCCTTCAACACACGAGTTTAACTCTGTGTTGAATGCACACATTGACAACCATTCTGTTAGGTAGATCTGTTTTGGTTTTAGTAGCAGAGAGTTTTCCTTACAGCATATACTCCCATTCACTCAGGAATGTCCAAACGCAGCTCTTGCCAGAAACGTGTTTCTAACTCCTGAATCTAAAGGGAGATTTAACTCACTTAGCTGAACAAACGCACAGCAGAGCAGATTGAAGGATACGTTGCTTCTGTGTTTTAGGCAGAGTTTTACTGCTATTTCGTTATATGCGGAATACTGCTGGAAAGGCCTGTTTTGAGATCTCTCCACAGAAAGCGTTTCCAGACTTCCCCTTCAACACACGAGTTTATCTGTGTAAGTTGAATGCACACATTGACAACCGTTCTGTTAGGTAGATTTGTTTTGGTTTTAGAAGCAGAGAGTTTTCCTTACAGCATATACTCCCATTCACTCAGGAATGTCCAAACGCAGCTCTTGCCAGAAACCTGTTTCTAACTCCTGAATCTAAAGGAGATTTAACTCACTTAGCATAACAAATGCACAGCAGAGCAGATTGAAGGATATGTTGCTTCTGTGTTTTAGGCAGAGTTTTACTGCTATTTCGTTATATGCGGGAATACTGCTGGAAAGGCCTGTTTTGAGATCTCTCCACAGAAAGCGTTTCCAGACTTCCCTTCAACACACGAGTTTAACTCTGTAAGTTGAATGCACACATTGACAACCGTTCTGTTAGGTAGCTCCGTTTTGGTTTTAGAAGCAGAAAGTTCTCCTTACAGCATATACTCCCATTCACTCAGGAATGTCCAAACGCAGCTCTTGCCAGAAACGTGTTTCTAACTCCTGAATCTAAAGGGAGATTTAACTCACTTAGCTGAACAAACGCACAGCAGAGCAGATTGAAGGATACGTTGCTTCTGTGTTTTAGGCAGAGTTTTACTGCTATTTCGTTATATGGGAATACTGCTGGAAAGGCCTGTTTTGAGATCTCTCCACAGAAAGCGTTTCCAGACTTCCCTTCAACACGAGTTTAATCTGTAAGTTGAATGCACACATTGACAACCGTTCTGTTAGGTAGCTCCGTTTTGGTTTTAGAAGCAGAAAGTTCTCCTTACAGCATATACTCCCATTCACTCAGAATGTCCAAACGCAGCTCTTGCCAGAAACGTGTTTCTAACTCCTGAATCTAAAGGAGATTTAACTCACTTAGCTGAACAAACGCACAGCAGAGCAGATTGAAGGATACGTTTCTTCTGTGTTTTAGGCAGAGTTTTACTGCTATTTTGTTATATGCGGAATACTGCTGAAAGGCCTGTTTTGAGATCTCCACAGAAAGCGTTTCCAGATTTTCCTTCAACACACGAGTTTATCTGTGTAAGTTGAATGCACACATTGACAACTTCTGTTAGGTAGCTCTGTTTTGGTTTTAGAAGCAGAGTTCTCTTACAGCATATACTCCATTCACTCAGGAATGTCCAAAGCGCAGCTCTTGCCAGAACGTGTTTCTAACTCCTGAATCTAAAGGAGATTTAACTCACTTAGCTGAACAAATGCACAGCAGAGCAGATTGAAGGATACGTTTCTTCTGTGTTTTAGGCAGAGTTTTACTGCTATTTCGTTATATGGGAATACTGCTGAAAGGCCTGTTTTGAGATCTCTCACAGAAAGCGTTTCCAGACTTCCCTTCAACACACGAGTTTAACTCTGTAAGTTGAATGCACATTGACAACCGTTCTGTTAGGTAGCTCCTTTTGGTTTTAGAAGCAGAGTGTTCTCCTTACAGCATATACTCCATTCACTCAGGAATGTCCAAAGCAGCTCTTGCCAGAACGTGTTTCTAACTCCTGAATCTAAAGGAGATTTAACTCACTTAGCATAACAAATGCACAGCAGAGCAGATTGAAGGATACGTTGTTTCTGTGTTTTAGGCAGAGTTTTACTGCTATTTTGTTATATGCGGAATACTGCTGAAAGGCCTGTTTGAGATCTCTCACAGAAAGCGTTTCAGACTTCCTTCAACACAGAGTTTAACTCTGTAAGTTGAATGCACATTGACAACCGTTCTGTTAGGTAGCTCCTTTTGGTTTTAGAAGCAGAGAGTTCTCTTACAGCATATACTCCCATTCACTCAGAATGTCCAAACGCAGCTCTTACCAGAAACGTGTTTCTAACTCCTGAATCTAAAGGAGATTTAACTCACTTAGCTGAACAAATGCACAGCAGAGCAGATTGAAGGATACGTTTCTTCTGTGTTTTAGGCAGAGTTTTACTGCTATTTCGTTATATGGGAATACTGCTGGAAAGGCCTGTTTTGAGATCTCTCCACAGAAAGCGTTTCCAGACTTCCCTTCAACACACGAGTTTAACTCTGTAAGTTGAATGCACACATTGACAACCATTCTGTTAGGTAGCTCCGTTTTGGTTTTAGAAGCAGAGTTCTCCTTACAGCATATACTCCCATTCACTCAGGAATGTCCAAACGCAGCTCTTGCCAGAAACGTGTTTCTAACTCCTGAATCTAAAGGGAGATTTAACTCACTTAGCTGAACAAATGCACAGCAGAGCAGATTGAAGGATACGTTGCTTCTGTGTTTTAGGCAGAGTTTTACTGCTATTTCGTTATATGCGGAATACTGCTGGAAAGGCCTGTTTTGAGATCTCTCCACAGAAAGCGTTTCCAGACTTCCCTTCAACACAAGAGTTTAACTCTGTAAGTTGAATGCACACATTGACAACCGTTCTGTTAGGTAGCTCCTTTTGGTTTTAGAAGCAGAGAGTTCTCCTTACAGCATATACTCCCATTCACTCAGGAATGTCCAAACGCAGCTCTTGCCAGAAACGTGTTTCTAACTCCTGAATCTAAAGGGAGATTTAACTCACTTAGCTGAACAAACGCACAGCAGAGCAGATTGAAGGATACGTTGTTTCTGTGTTTTAGGCAGAGTTTTACTGCTATTTCGTTATATGCGGGAATACTGCTGAAAGGCCTGTTTTGAGATCTCTCCACAGAAAGCGTTTCCAGATTTTCCTTCAACACAAGAGTTTAACTCTGTAAGTTGAATGCACACATTGACAACCATTCTGTTAGGTAGCTCTGTTTTGGTTTTAGAAGCAGAGTGTTCTCCTTACAGCATATACTCCATTCACTCAGGAATGTCCAAACGCAGCTCTTGCCAGAAACGTGTTTCTAACTCCTGAATCTAAAGGGAGATTTAACTCACTTAGCTGAACAAATGCACAGCAGAGCAGATTGAAGGATACGTTGCTTCTGTGTTTTAGGCAGAGTTTTACTGCTATTTCGTTATATGTGGGAATACTGCTGGAAAGGCCTGTTTTGAGATCTCTCCACAGAAAGCGTTTCCAGACTTCCCCTTCAACACACGAGTTTATCTGTGTAAGTTGAATGCACACATTGACAACCGTTCTGTTAGGTAGATTTGTTTTGGTTTTAGTAGCAGAGAGTTTTCCTTACAGCATATACTCCCATTCACTCAGGAATGTCCAAACGCAGCTCTTGCCAGAAACGTGTTTCTAACTCCTGAATCTAAAGGGAGATTTAACTCACTTAGCTGAACAAATGCACAGCAGAGCAGATTGAAGGATATGTTGCTTCTGTGTTTTAGGCAGAGTTTTACTGCTATTTCGTTATATGCGGAATACTGCTGGAAAGGCCTGTTTTGAGATCTCCACAGAAAGCGTTTCAGACTTCCTTCAACAGAAGAGTTTAACTCTGTGTTGAATGCACACATTGACAACTTCTGTTAGGTAGTTCCGTTTTGGTTTTAGAAGCAGAGAGTTTTCCTTACAGCATATACTCCATTCACTCAGGAATGTCAAACGCAGCTCTTGCCAGAACGTGTTTCTAACTCCTGAATCTAAAGGAGATTTAACTCACTTAGCTGAACAAATGCACAGCAGAGCAGATTGAAGGATACGTTTCTTCTGTGTTTTAGGCAGAGTTTTACTGCTATTTCATTATATGCGGAATACTGCTGAAAGGCCTGTTTGAGATCTCTCACAGAAAGCGTTTCCAGACTTCCTTCAACACAGAGTTTAACTCTGTAAGTTGAATGCACATTGACAACCGTTCTGTTAGGTAGCTCCTTTTGGTTTTAGAAGCAGAGAGTTCTCTTACAGCATATACTCCCATTCACTCAGAATGTCCAAACGCAGCTCTTGCCAGAACGTGTTTCTAACTCCTGAATCTAAAGGAGATTTAACTCACTTAGCTGAACAAATGCACAGCAGAGCAGATTGAAGGATACGTTGTTTCTGTGTTTTAGGCAGAGTTTTACTGCTATTTCGTTATATGCGGGAATACTGCTGGAAAGGCCTGTTTTGAGATCTCTCCACAGAAAGCGTTTCCAGATTTTCCCTTCAACAGAAGAGTTTAACTCTGTAAGTTGAATGCACACATTGACAACCGTTCTGTTAGGTAGCTCCGTTTTGGTTTTAGAAGCAGAGAGTTCTCCTTACAGCATATACTCCCATTCACTCAGGAATGTCCAAACGCAGCTCTTGCCAGAAACGTGTTTCTAACTCCTGAATCTAAAGGAGATTTAACTCACTTAGCTGAACAAACGCACAGCAGAGCAGATTGAAGGATACGTTGCTTCTGTGTTTTAGGCAGAGTTTTACTGCTATTTCGTTATATGCGGGAATACTGCTGGAAAGGCCTGTTTTGAGATCTCTCCACAGAAAGCGTTTCCAGATTTCCCCTTCAACACACGAGTTTATCTGTGTAAGTTGAATGCACACATTGACAACCATTCTGTTAGGTAGATTTGTTTTGGTTTTAGTAGCAGAGAGTTTTCCTTACAGCATATACTCCCATTCACTCAGGAATGTCCAAACGCAGCTCTTGCCAGAAACGTGTTTCTAACTCCTGAATCTAAAGGGAGATTTAACTCACTTAGCTGAACAAACGCACAGCAGAGCAGATTGAAGGATACGTTGCTTCTGTGTTTTAGGCAGAGTTTTACTGCTATTTCGTTATATGCGGGAATACTGCTGGAAAGGCCTGTTTGAGATCTCTCCACAGAAAGTGTTTCCAGACTTCCCTTCAACACACGAGTTTAACTCTGTAAGTTGAATGCACACATTGACAACCGTTCTGTTAGGTAGCTCCGTTTTGGTTTTAGAAGCAGAGTTCTCCTTACAGCATATACTCCATTCACTCAGGAATGTCCAAATGCAGCTCTTGCCAGAAACGTGTTTCTAACTCCTGAATCTAAAGGAGATTTAACTCACTTAGCTGAACAAATGCACAGCAGAGCAGATTGAAGGATATGTTGCTTCTGTGTTTTAGGCAGAGTTTTACTGCTATTTCGTTATATGGGAATACTGCTGGAAAGGCCTGTTTTGAGATCTCTCCACAGAAAGCGCTTTCCAGACTTCCCTTCAACACAGAGTTTAACTCTGTAAGTTGAATGCACATTGACAACCTTCTGTTAGGTAGTCTGTTTTGGTTTTAGAAGCAGAGTTCTCCTTACAGCATATACTCCCATTCACTCAGGAATGTCAAACGCAGCTCTTACCAGAAACGTGTTTCTAACTCCTGAATCTAAAGGGAGATTTAACTCACTTAGCTGAACAAACACAGCAGAGCAGATTGAAGGATACGTTTCTTCTGTGTTTTAGGCAGAGTTTTACTGCTATTTCGTTATATGTGGGAATACTGCTGGAAAGGCCTGTTTTGAGATCTCTCACAGAAAGCGTTTCCAGATTTTCCTTCAACACAGAGTTTAACTCTGTGTTGAATGCACACATTGACAACCTTCTGTTAGGTAGATTTGTTTTGGTTTTAGAAGCAGAGGTTCTCCTTACAGCATATACTCCATTCACTCAGGAATGTCAAACGCAGCTCTTGCCAGAACGTGTTTCTAACTCCTGAATCTAAAGGGAGATTTAACTCACTTAGCTGAACAACGCACAGCAGAGCAGATTGAAGGATATGTTGCTTCTGTGTTTTAGGCAGAGTTTTACTGCTATTTCGCTATATGCGGGAATACTCCTGGAAAGGCCTGTTTTGAGATCTCTCCACAGAAAGCTTTCCAGACTTCCTTCAACACAGAGTTTAACTCTGTGTTGAATGCACACATTGACAACTTCTGTTAGGTAGCTCGTTTTGGTTTTAGAAGCAGAGTTTTCCTTACAGCATATACTCCATTCACTCAGGAATGTCCAAAGCAGCTCTTGCCAGAACGTGTTTCTAACTCCTGAATCTAAAGGGAGATTTAACTCACTTAGCTGAACAAACACAGCAGAGCAGATTGAAGGATACGTTCTTCTGTGTTTTAGGCAGAGTTTTACTGCTATTTCGTTATATGGAATACTGCTGGAAAGGCCTGTTTTGAGATCTCCACAGAAAGCGTTTCAGACTTCCTTCAACACGAGTTTAATCTGTAAGTTGAATGCACACATTGACAACTTCTGTTAGGTAGATTTGTTTTGGTTTTAGAAGCAGAGTTCTCCTTACAGCATATACTCCATTCACTCAGGAATGTCCAAACGCAGCTCTTGCCAGAAACGTGTTTCTAACTCCTGAATCTAAAGGAGATTTAACTCACTTAGCTGAACAAAGCACAGCAGAGCAGATTGAAGGATACGTTGTTTCTGTGTTTTAGGCAGAGTTTTACTGCTATTTCGTTATATGCGGAATACTGCTGAAAGGCCTGTTTTGAGATCTCTCCACAGAAAGCGTTTCAGACTTCCTTCAACAGAAGAGTTTAACTCTGTAAGTTGAATGCACACATTGACAACCATTCTGTTAGGTAGCTCTGTTTTGGTTTTAGAAGCAGAGAGTTCTCCTTACAGCATATACTCCCATTCACTCAGGAATGTCCAAACGCAGCTCTTGCCAGAAACGTGTTTCTAACTCCTGAATCTAAAGGGAGATTTAACTCACTTAGCATAACAAATGCACAGCAGAGCAGATTGAAGGATACATTGCTTCTGTGTTTTAGGCAGAGTTTTACTGCTATTTCGTTATATGTGGGAATACTGCTGGAAAGGCCTGTTTTGAGATCTCTCCACAGAAAGCGTTTCCAGACTTCCCCTTCAACACACGAGTTTATCTGTGTAAGTTGAATGCACACATTGACAACCGTTCTGTTAGGTAGATTTGTTTTGGTTTTAGTAGCAGAGAGTTTTCCTTACAGCATATACTCCCATTCACTCAGGAATGTCCAAACGCAGCTCTTGCCAGAAACGTGTTTCTAACTCCTGAATCTAAAGGAGATTTAACTCACTTAGCATAACAAATGCACAGCAGAGCAGATTGAAGGATATGTTGCTTCTGTGTTTTAGGCAGAGTTTTACTGCTATTTCGTTATATGCGGGAATACTGCTGGAAAGGCCTCTTTTGAGATCTCTCCACCGAAAGCGTTTCCAGACTTCCTTTTTAACTCACGAGTTTTACTCTGTAAGTTGAATGCACAGATTGAAAACTGTTCTGTTAGGTAGCTCCATTTTGTTTTAGAAGCAGAAAGTTTTCCTTACAGCATATACTCCCATTCACTCAGGAATGTCCAAACGCAGCTCTTGTCAGAAAAGTGTTTCTAACTTCTGAATCTAAAGGGAGATTTAACTCAGTTAGCATAACAAATGCACAGCAGAGCAGATTGAAGGATCTGTTGCTTCTCTGTTTTAGGCAGAGTTTTACTGCTATTTCGTTATATGGGAATACTGCTGGAAAGGCCTGTTTTGAGATCTCTCCACAGAAAGCTTTCCAGACTTCCCTTCAACACACGAGTTTAATCTGTAAGTTGAATGCACACATTGACAACCGTTCTGTTAGGTAGCTCCGTTTTGGTTTTAGAAGCAGAAAGTTCTCCTTACAGCATATACTCCCATTCACTCAGGAATGTCCAAACACAGCTCTTGCCAGAAACGTGTTTCTAACTCCTGAATCTAAAGGAGATTTAACTCACTTAGCTGAACAAACGCACAGCAGAGCAGATTGAAGGATATGTTGCTTCTGTGTTTTAGGCAGAGTTTTACTGCTATTTCGTTATATGCGGAATACTGCTGAAAGGCCTGTTTTGAGATCTCTCCACAGAAAGCGTTTCCAGACTTCCCTTCAACACAGAGTTTAACTCTGTAAGTTGAATGCACACATTGACAACCATTCTGTTAGGTAGATCTGTTTTGGTTTTAGTAGCAGAGAGTTTTCCTTACAGCATATACTCCCATTCACTCAGGAATGTCAAACGCAGCTCTTGCCAGAAACGTGTTTCTAACTCCTGAATCTAAAGGAGATTTAACTCACTTAGCTGAACAAACGCACAGCAGAGCAGATTGAAGGATACGTTTTTCTGTGTTTTAGGCAGAGTTTACTGCTATTTCGTTATATGGGAATACTGCTGGAAAGGCCTGTTTGAGATCTCTCCACAGAAAGCTTTCCAGACTTCCCTTCAACACACGAGTTTAATCTGTAAGTTGAATGCACACATTGACAACCATTCTGTTAGGTAGCTCCGTTTTGGTTTTAGAAGCAGAGAGTTCTCCTTACAGCATATACTCCATTCACTCAGGAATGTCCAAACGCAGCTCTTTCCAGAAACTTGTTTCTAACTCCTGAATCTAAAGGGAGATTTAACTCACTTAGCTGAACAAATGCACAGCAGAGCAGATTGAAGGATACGTTTCTTCTGTGTTTTAGGCAGAGTTTTACTGGTATTTCGTTATATGCGGAATACTGCTGGAAAGGCCTGTTTTGAGATCTCTCCACAGAAAGCGTTTCCAGACTTCCCTTCAACACACGAGTTTAACTCTGTAAGTTGAATGCACATTGACAACCGTTCTGTTAGGTAGCTCCGTTTTGGTTTTAGAAGCAGAGTTCTCTTACAGCATATACTCCCATTCACTCAGGAATGTCCAAACGCAGCTCTTGCCAGAAACGTGTTTCTAACTCCTGAATCTAAAGGGAGATTTAACTCACTTAGCTGAACAAACGCACAGCAGAGCAGATTGAAGGATACGTTGCTTCTGTGTTTTAGGCAGAGTTTTACTGCTATTTCGTTATATGGGAATACTGCTGGAAAGGCCTGTTTTGAGATCTCTCCACAGAAAGCGTTTCCAGATTTTCCTTCAACACGAGTTTAACTCTGTAAGTTGAATGCACACATTGACAACCATTCTGTTAGGTAGCTCTGTTTTGGTTTTAGAAGCAGAGTGTTCTCCTTACAGCATATACTCCCATTCACTCAGGAATGTCCAAAGCAGCTCTTGCCAGAAACGTGTTTCTAACTCCTGAATCTAAAGGGAGATTTAACTCACTTAGCTGAACAAATGCACAGCAGAGCAGATTGAAGGATACGTTGCTTCTGTGTTTTAGGCAGAGTTTTACTGCTATTTCGTTATATACGGGAATACTGCTGGAAAGGCCTGTTTTGAGATCTCTCCACAGAAAGCGTTTCCAGACGTCTCCTTCAACACACGAGTTTATCTGTGTAAGTTGAATGCACACATTGACAACCGTTCTGTTAGGTAGCTCCGTTTTGGTTTTAGAAGCAGAGAGTTCTCCTTACAGCATATACTCCCATTCACTCAGGAATGTCCAAACGCAGCTCTTGCCAGAAACGTGTTTCTAACTCCTGAATCTAAAGGGAGATTTAACTCACTTAGCTGAACAAACGCACAGCAGAGCAGATTGAAGGATACGTTGCTTCTGTGTTTTAGGCAGAGTTTTACTGCTATTTCGTTATATGTGGGAATACTGCTGGAAAGGCCTGTTTTGAGATCTCTCCACAGAAAGCGTTTCCAGACTTTATCTTAAACAGAAGAGTTTATCTTTGTAAGTTGAATGCAAACATTGACAACCGTTCTGTTAGGTAGCTCCGTTTTGGTTTTAGAAGCAGAATGTTCTCCTTACAGCATATACTCCCATTCACTCAGGAATGTCCAAACGCAGCTCTTGCCAGAAACGTGTTTCTAACTCCTGAATCTAAAGGGAGATTTAACTCACTTAGCTGAACAAACGCACAGCAGAGCAGATTGAAGGATACGTTGCTTCTGTGTTTTAGGCAGAGTTTTACTGCTATTTCGTTATATGTGGGAATACTGCTGGAAAGGCCTGTTTTGAGATCTCTCCACAGAAAGCGTTTCAGACTTCCTTCAACACGAGTTTATCTGTAAGTTGAATGCACATTGACAACCTTCTGTTAGGTAGTCTGTTTTGGTTTTAGTAGCAGAGAGTTTTCTTACAGCATATACTCCCATTCACTCAGGAATGTCCAAAGCAGCTCTTGCCAGAAACGTGTTTCTAACTCCTGAATCTAAAGGAGATTTAACTCACTTAGCTGAACAAACGCACAGCAGAGCAGATTGAAGGATACGTTGCTTCTGTGTTTTAGGCAGAGTTTTACTGCTATTTCGTTATATGCGGGAATACTGCTGGAAAGGCCTGTTTTGAGATCTCTCCACAGAAAGCGTTTCCAGACTTCCTTCAACACACGAGTTTATCTGTAAGTTGAATGCACACATTGACAACCGTTCTGTTAGGTAGCTTTGTTTTGGTTTTAGAAGCAGAGGTTCTCCTTACAGCATATACTCCCATTCACTCAGGAATGTCCAAAGCAGCTCTTGCCAGAAACGTGTTTCTAACTCCTGAATCTAAAGGGAGATTTAACTCACTTAGCTGAACAAACGCACAGCAGAGCAGATTGAAGGATACGTTGTTTCTGTGTTTTAGGCAGAGTTTTACTGCTATTTCGTTATATGCGGAATACTGCTGGAAAGGCCTGTTTTGAGATCTCTCCACAGAAAGCGTTTCCAGACTTCCTTCAACACGAGTTTAATCTGTAAGTTGAATGCACACATTGACAACCGTTCTGTTAGGTAGTCTGTTTTGGTTTTAGAAGCAGAAAGTTCTCCTTACAGCATATACTCCCATTCACTCAGGAATGTCCAAACGCAGCTCTTGCCAGAAACGTGTTTCTAACTCCTGAATCTAAAGGGAGATTTAACTCACTTAGCTGAACAAACGCACAGCAGAGCAGATTGAAGGATATGTTGCTTCTGTGTTTTAGGCAGAGTTTTACTGCTATTTCGTTATATGCGGAATACTGCTGAAAGGCCTGTTTTGAGATCTCCACAGAAAGCGTTTCCAGACTTCCTTCAACACACGAGTTTATCTGTGTAAGTTGAATGCACACATTGACAACCATTCTGTTAGGTAGTTCCGTTTTGGTTTTAGAAGCAGAGTTTTCCTTACAGCATATACTCCATTCACTCAGGAATGTCCAAAGCGCAGCTCTTGCCAGAACGTGTTTCTAACTCCTGAATCTAAAGGGAGATTTAACTCACTTAGCTGAACAAAGCACAGCAGAGCAGATTGAAGGATACGTTCTTCTGTGTTTTAGGCAGAGTTTACTGCTATTTCGTTATATGGGAATACTGCTGGAAAGGCCTGTTTTGAGATCTCTCCACAGAAAGCGTTTCCAGACTTCCTTCAACACGAGTTTAACTCTGTAAGTTGAATGCACACATTGACAACCATTCTGTTAGGTAGCTCCGTTTTGGTTTTAGAAGCAGAGAGTTTTCCTTACAGCATATACTCCCATTCACTCGGGAATGTCCAAATGCAGCTATTGACAGAAATGTGTTTCTAACTCCTCAATCTAAAGGGAGATTTAACTCACTCAGCTGAACCAATGAAAAGCAGAGTAGATTGAAGGATACGTATCTTCTGTTTTTTAGGCAGAGTTTTACTGCTATTTCGTTATATGGGAATACTGCTGAAAGGCCTGTTTTGAGATCTCCACAGAAAGCGTTTCCAGACTTCCTTCAACACGAGTTTAACTCTGTAAGTTGAATGCACACATTGACAACCGTTCTGTTAGGTAGCTCCTTTTGGTTTTAGAAGCAGAGTTCTCCTTACAGCATATACTCCATTCACTCAGGAATGTCCAAAGCGCAGCTCTTGCCAGAACGTGTTTCTAACTCCTGAATCTAAAGGGAGATTTAACTCACTTAGCTGAACAAACACAGCAGAGCAGATTGAAGGATATGTTGCTTCTGTGTTTTAGGCAGAGCTTTACTGCTATTTCGTTATATGCGGAATACTGCTGGAAAGGCCTGTTTTGAGATCTCTCCACAGAAAGCGTTTCAGACTTCCTTCAACACGAGTTTAACTCTGTAAGTTGAATGCACACATTGACAACCATTCTGTTAGGTAGCTCGTTTTGGTTTTAGAAGCAGAGTGTTCTCCTTACAGCATATACTCCATTCACTCAGGAATGTCCAAACGCAGCTCTTGCCAGAACGTGTTTCTAACTCCTGAATCTAAAGGAGATTTAACTCACTTAGCTGAACAAACGCACAGCAGAGCAGATTGAAGGATACGTTGCTTCTGTGTTTTAGGCAGAGCTTTACTGCTATTTCGTTATGTGCGGGAATACTGCTGGAAAGGCCTGATTTGAGATCTCCGCACAGAAAGCGTTTACAGACTTCCTTTTCAAGACACGAGTTTAACGCTGTAAGTTGAATGCACACATTGACAACCGTTCTGTTAGGTAGCTCCGTTTTGGTCTTAGAAGCAGAGAGTTCTCCTTACAGCATATACTCCCATTCACTCAGAATGTCCAAACGCAGCTCTTGCCAGAAACGTGTTTCTAAAACCCAAATCTAAAGGGAGATTTAACTCACTTAGCTGAAAAAATGCACAGGAGAGCAGATTGAAGGATACGTTGCTTCTGTGTTTTACGGAGAGCTTTACTGCTATTTGGTTATGATCGGGAATACTGCTGGAAAGGCCTCTTTTGAGATCTCTCCACCGAAAGCGTTTCCAGACTTCCTTTTTAACTCACGAGTTTTACTCTGTAAGTTGAATGCACAGATTGAAAACTGTTCTGTTAGGTAGCTCTGTTTTGGTTTTAGAAGCAGAAAGTTCTCCTTACAGCATATACTCCCATTCACTCAGGAATGTCCAAACGCAGCTCTTGCCAGAAACGTGTTTCTAACTCCTGAATCTAAAGGGAGATTTAACTCACTTAGCTGAACAAACGCACAGCAGAGCAGATTGAAGGATACGTTTCTTCTGTGTTTTAGGCAGAGTTTTACTGCTATTTCATTATATGCAAAATTACTGCTGGAAAGGCCTGTTTTGAGATCTCTCCACAGAAAGCGTTTCCAGACTTCCCCTTCAACACACGAGTTTATCTGTGTAAGTTGAATGCACACATTGACAACCATTCTGTTAGGTAGATTTGTTTTGGTTTTAGTAGCAGAGAGTTTTCCTTACAGCATATACTCCCATTCACTCAGGAATGTCCAAACGCAGCTCTTGCCAGAAACGTGTTTCTAACTCCTGAATCTAAAGGGAGATTTAACTCACTTAGCATAACAAATGCACAGCAGAGCAGATTGAAGGATACGTTGCTTCTGTGTTTTAGGCAGAGTTTTACTGCTATTTTGTTATATGCGGAATACTGCTGGAAAGGCCTGTTTTGAGATCTCTTCACAGAAAGCGTTTCCAGACTTCCCCTTTTATACAAGAGTTTAACTCTGTAAGTTGAATGCACACATTGACAACCGTTCTGTTAGGGCTTGTTTTGGTTTTAGAAGCAGAGAGTTTTTCTTACAGCATATACTCCCATTCACTCAGGAATGTCCAAACGCAGCTCTTGCCAGAAACGTGTTTCTAACTCCTGAATCTAAAGGGAGATTTAACTCACTTAGCTGAACAAACGCACAGCAGAGCAGATTGAAGGATACGTTGCTTCTGTGTTTTAGGCAGAGTTTTACTGCTATTTCGTTATATGCGGAATACTGCTGGAAACGCCTGTTTTGAGATCTCTCCACAGAAAGCGTTTCCAGACTTCCTTCAACACACGAGTTTAATCTGTAAGTTGAATGCACACATTGACAACCGTTCTGTTAGGTAGCTCTGTTTTGGTTTTAGAAGCAGAAAGTTCTCCTTACAGCATATACTCCCATTCACTCAGAAATTTCCAAACGCACCTCTTGCCAGAACGTGTTTCTAACTCCTGAATCTAAAGGGAGATTTAACTCACTTAGCTGAAGAAACGCACAGCAGAGCAGATTGAAGGATAAGTTGCTTCTGTGTTTTAGGCAGAGTTTTACTGCTATTTCGTTATATGCGGAATACTGCTGAAAGGCCTGTTTTGAGATTTCTCCACAGAAAGCGTTTCCAGACTTCCTTCAACACACGAGTTTATCTGTGTAAGTTGAATGCACACATTGACAACTTCTGTTAGGTAGATCTGTTTTGGTTTTAGTAGCAGAGAGTTTTCTTACAGCATATACTCCCATTCACTCAGGAATGTCAAACGCAGCTCTTGCCAGAAACGTGTTTCTAACTCCTGAATCTAAAGGGAGATTTAACTCACTTAGCTGAACAAACGCACAGCAGAGCAGATTGAAGGATACGTTGCTTCTGTGTTTTAGGCAGAGTTTACTGCTATTTCGTTATATGGGAATACTGCTGAAAGGCCTGTTTTGAGATCTCTCCACAGAAAGCGTTTCCAGATTTTCCTTCAACACGAGTTTAATCTGTAAGTTGAATGCACACATTGACAACCATTCTGTTAGGTTGCTCCGTTTTGGTTTTAGAAGCAGAGAATTCTCCTTACAGCATATACTCCCATTCACTCAGGAATGTCCAAACGCAGCTCTTGCCAGAAACGTGTTTCTAACTCCTGAATCTAAAGGGAGATTTAACTCACTTAGCTGAACAACGCACAGCAGAGCAGATTGAAGGATACGTTTCTTCTGTGTTTTAGGCAGAGTTTTACTGCTATTTTGTTATATGCGGAATACTGCTGGAAAGGCCTGTTTTGAGATCTCTCCACAGAAAGCGTTTCCAGACTTCCCTTCAACACACGAGTTTAACTCTGTGTTGAATGCACACATTGACAACCGTTCTGTTAGGTAGCTGTTTTGGTTTTAGAAGCAGAGAGTTTTCTTACAGCATATACTCCCATTCACTCAGGAATGTCCAAAGCAGCTCTTGCCAGAAACGTGTTTCTAACTTCTGAATCTAAAGGGAGATTTAACTCACTTAGCTGAACAAAGGCACAGCAGAGCAGATTGAAGGATACGTTGCTTCTGTGTTTTAGGCAGAGTTTTACTGCTATTTCGTTATATGTGGGAATACTGCTGGAAAGGCCTGTTTTGAGATCTCTCCACAGAAAGCGTTTCCAGACTTCCCCTTCAACACACGAGTTTATCTGTGTAAGTTGAATGCACACATTGACAACCGTTCTGTTAGGTAGCTCCGTTTTGGTTTTAGAAGCAGAGTGTTCTCCTTACAGCATATACTCCCATTCACTCAGGAATGTCCAAAGCGCAGCTCTTGCCAGAAATGTGTTTCTAACTCCTGAATCTAAAGGGAGATTTAACTCACTTAGCTGAACAACGCACAGCAGAGCAGATTGAAGGATACGTTCTTCTGTGTTTTAGGCAGAGTTTACTGCTATTTCGTTATATGCGGAATACTGCTGGAAAGGCCTGTTTTGAGATCTCTCCACAGAAAGCGTTTCCAGACTTCCCCTTTTATACAAGAGTTTAACTCTGTAAGTTGAATGCACACATTGACAACCGTTCTGTTAGGTAGCTTTGTTTTGGTTTTAGAAGCAGAGAGTTTTCCTTACAGCATATACTCCCATTCACTCAGGAATGTCCAAACGCAGCTCTTGCCAGAAACGTGTTTCTAACTCCTGAATCTAAAGGGAGATTTAACTCACTTAGCTGAACAAATGCACAGCAGAGCAGATTGAAGGATCTGTTGCTTCTGTGTTTTAGGCAGAGTTTTACTGCTATTTCGTTATATGTGGGAATACTGCTGGAAAGGCCTGTTTGAGATCTCTCCACAGAAAGCGTTTCCAGACTTCCCTTCAACACACGAGTTTATCTGTGTAAGTTGAATGCACACATTGACAACCGTTCTGTTAGGTAGCTCCGTTTTGGTTTTAGAAGCAGAAAGTTCTCCTTACAGCATATACTCCCATTCACTCAGGAATGTCCAAACGCAGCTCTTGCCAGAAACGTGTTTCTAACTCCTGAATCTAAAGGGAGATTTAACTCACTTAGCTGAACAAACGCACAGCAGAGCAGATTGAAGGATACGTTGCTTCTGTGTTTTAGGCAGAGTTTTACTGCTATTTCGTTATATGCGGAATACTGCTGAAAGGCCTGTTTTGAGATCTCCACAGAAAGCTTTCCAGACTTCCTTCAACACACGAGTTTAATCTGTAAGTTGAATGCACACATTGACAACCGTTCTGTTAGGTAGTCTGTTTTGGTTTTAGAAGCAGAGAGTTCTCCTTACAGCATATACTCCCATTCACTCAGGAATGTCCAAACGCAGCTCTTGCCAGAAATGTGTTTCTAACTCCTGAACCTAAGGGAAATTTAACTCTCTTAGTTTAACAATCGCACAGGAGAGAAGATTGAAGGATATGTTGCTTCTGTGTTTTAGGCAGAGTTTTACTGCTATTTCGTTATATGCGGAATACTGCTGAAAGGCCTGTTTTGAGATCTCTCCACAGAAAGCGTTTCCAGACTTCCTTCAACACACGAGTTTATCTGTAAGTTGAATGCACACATTGACAACCATTCTGTTAGGTAGATCTGTTTTGGTTTTAGTAGCAGAGAGTTTTCTTACAGCATATACTCCCATTCACTCAGGAATGTCAAACGCAGCTCTTGCCAGAAACGTGTTTCTAACTCCTGAATCTAAAGGGAGATTTAACTCACTTAGCTGAACAAACGCACAGCAGAGCAGATTGAAGGATACGTTGTTTCTGTGTTTTAGGCAGAGTTTTACTGCTATTTCGTTATATGCGGAATACTGCTGAAAGGCCTGTTTGAGATCTCTCCACAGAAAGCGTTTCCAGACTTCCCTTCAACACACGAGTTTAACTCTGTAAGTTGAATGCACACATTGACAACCATTCTGTTAGGTAGCTCCGTTTTGGTTTTAGAAGCAGAGTTCTCCTTACAGCATATACTCCCATTCACTCAGGAATGTCAAACGCAGCTCTTGCCAGAAATGTGTTTCTAACTCCTGAATCTAAAGGAGATTTAACTCACTTAGCTGAACAAACGCACAGCAGAGCAGATTGAAGGATACGTTGCTTCTGTGTTTTAGGCAGAGTTTTACTGCTATTTCGTTATATGCGGGAATACTGCTGGAAAGGCCTGTTTTGAGATCTCTCCACAGAAAGCGTTTCCAGATTTTCCTTCAACACACGAATTTAACTCTGTAAGTTGAATGCACACATTGACAACCGTTCTGTTAGGTAGCTCCGTTTTGGTTTTAGAAGCAGAGAGTTCTCCTTACAGCATATACTCCCATTCACTCAGGAATGTCAAACGCAGCTCTTGCCAGAAATGTGTTTCTAACTCCTGAATCTAAAGGGAGATTTAACTCACTTAGCTGAACAAACGCACAGCAGAGCAGATTGAAAGATATGTTGCTTCTGTGTTTTAGGCAGAGTTTTACTGCTATTTCTTTATATGCGGAATACTGCTGAAAGGCCTGTTTTGAGATCTCCACAGAAAGCGTTTCCAGACTTCCCTTCAACACACGAGTTTATCTGTAAGTTGAATGCACACATTGACAACCTTCTGTTAGGTAGATCTGTTTTGGTTTTAGTAGCAGAGAGTTTTCTTACAGCATATACTCCATTCACTCAGGAATGTCCAAAGCAGCTCTTGCCAGAAACGTGTTTCTAACTCCTGAATCTAAAGGGAGATTTAACTCACTTAGCTGAACAAATGCACAGCAGAGCAGATTGAAGGATATGTTGCTTCTGTGTTTTAGGCAGAGTTTTACTGCTATTTTGTTATATGCGGGAATACTGCTGGAAAGGCCTGTTTTGAGATCTCTCCACAGAAAGCGTTTCCAGACTTCCTTCAACACACGAGTTTAACTCTGTAAGTTGAATGCACACATTGACAACCGTTCTGTTAGGTAGCTCCGTTTTGGTTTTAGTAGCAGAGAGTTTTCCTTACAGCATATACTCCCATTCACTCAGGAATGTCCAAACGCAGCTCTTGCC